>JAMKCH010059250.1:0-10000 GCA_023653785.1 Ophioderma brevispina | reverse complement strand
TAACAATCAATAATTTGTTTTACTGCTATATTTTCACATTTTTACTTACTGTAGAGTATAATTATGCCTTTATCTAGTTTATCGTGAATCTACAGTTGGCACAGAAAGTATCTCGGCATGTTTTTCGATCAGTATAATTATTTGGTTCCAAAGTCCGATCATTTTGAAGTTTTCGAAATGTACATTTTGCTGCCTAGGTCTTGCTTTTTTCTTTTATTTAATAACTCGCTTGTAAAAAAAGCATGCGAAAATGGCTGAGATAGAACGCTCCAAAGAACACATTTTGAAGTTTTCAATGGTCACTGTGTGGTACAACCCAAGATGTGTATTGATTTTACACATACAACATAGAGGGTTTCCGACTGAATTGAGCGATAAAGCCAACTTGATTAATTGATCGTGGTCCGCGTGTTACTTAACTCATAACTCATAAAGTGCAAGTTTTGGTTTGGGGGTTTTGCGTCTTTCGGGTGTTCTATTTCAGCCATTTTAAACACTCTTTACAAGCAAGGTGTTAAATGAAAGAGCAAGACCTAGGCAATAAAATGTATATTTTGAAAACGTTCAAAATCATCGGACTTGGCACAATACTGATCGGAAAACATGCCGACATACTTTTTGTGCCAACTGTATTCTGTACTAACGTCTATTTCACGTTAAAAAGTGTAAAATTACGGTATTTACAGTCAGTCATGCACGTTTACCGTGGTTGCGACAGTGTGACACCCTGGTATCTTTCACTGTTATTGTAAAATCCCAATTGTTGTATTACACAGCAACGGTAATTGTTGTTGGGATGGTGCTATTTTAATTAAACTTGACCTCCAGTTGTTGTATTCAGTCTTAAGAGAACAAAACGAAAGCAAAGGAGTAACGTGTTGTGTACATGTATTGGGAAAAAATGTGTATAGCAATATGCATTGGTATCTTATGAAATTTTAAATGCAAACGCAAAATAAATAAGCTTGAGTGTGTTTTATGTAGATGTTAATTTGTCTTTAGATTCCATCGACCCATGTATGCATTATCATGATGATGTTGTTTTCTGAAATATCAATAGATTACCGGGGGGGGGGGTACTCACCACAAATGACCATACGGGGACGTGACCTGCCACAGACATCGGTCTAATTTTCAGCCTTCTAGTATATCAATGACCTTTTTTTCATGCCAATTTTTGTATAGCAATGGGTCGGTTTTCAAAATTTTCTCAAATTTGTTGGAAAATTAGTCAAATTCCTTAAATCTTAAGCCAAAATATTCCAAATTTGCTTAAAATGTCAAAATTTGGAGGAAAAAATGACAAATTTGGCCCAAAATTTGCACCTCTGGTATAGCTATGGGTCCCTTTTTTGGCTAAAATTGGTATGGATATGGGTCCTACTTCCAGACTCTCGGAGGCACGTCCCTACCCAAACCAAACTTGAGACCCCCCCCCCCGGGTAGATTACCTTGGAAATATCACAAGATGTCTATGTGTAAAGGTGGCGTATAATTGCACATTGTGCAACACTCGACATATCATGATAAGAATGTAAAGTTTTTGATGCACGGTCTTAATGAGAGTAATTTGTGTTTTGGTATTTCAGAGCAAAGCAAGAAGCCGCCTGCAGCCCCGTCTTCAAAGGTTTACGACAAACTAAGGCATATAGAGCGGATGCTTAAGCACCACCAACGCCAATAATGAGCGTGATCCGTCTAATCGATTAGCGCTTGGTTTTTTAAGCAGCTTGATATTTTTAAGATTCTAATTAGCATCTTCTCTGCAATTAGCCACCAATAGGTCGAAATTACCCATGACTATCATGGAATACATGAAATAACCAAGAATCAATATTTTAAAATCGTGTTCGTTATTTTACCCATAGGCCCTATACCAAGTTTCGTCAAATTTGGACATTGGGATCTAGTACAAGTTCAACTTTTTAGTCAACCTAACCAAATGGAATACACAGACTCACAAACAAAAGGAATGTGCTGTTGCAAAATCCCCCATGGCTTTTTAAGCCAGGGGGATAAAAACAAATCCAACCGTACAAAATCTCAAAACTGAGAAAATAGAGGGCGTACGTCATGTGGCACCATTGCTTAAATAAGGTAATTTCAAGTAATGGTTCACATCTTGAATGCGTACATACCTGTTGTTATAAATTGTGGAGTTAACATTTTGATCAAATGGACCAGGACCCTAGGCCTAGAGTGAACCAATTTCATAGAAAACCGGTGAATTTCGGGGATACTAAGTCCTGGGAATAGAAAAAAATCATCAAAAAGAGGACATTTAACAATCGATTGACAGGAATAAGATCCAAATTTACAACTTCGAGCTAGTTGGGAGTTATTTGCAAATGATACATGGGCAAATCTGTCAGTTCTTTAAAGACACTATCAGTCAAAATATTTCGAATTTGCAGGAAAGGCTTTAAAAAGTTAAGAATAAATCTGTAGAATTCTCATAAGTTATTTTTTGCAACTGAAAAAATGACAGAAATGAAGAAAAAGGGCAGTGCTCAAAGTTTATGAATCTCCATTCAATTACGTACTGCATTAAGCGTCCGTACGGACAGTAATGATTGAAGCATCCGATTTTGTCATAATTAGGTTGCTTGTGCACTGTCATATACTTGTAGGGTATGTTAGGAAAATCTGACTTATGATGATTTTTTCGATTTTATGCTTTAGAAAATCACTGATAGTGCCTTCAATTAACTTGTTAGTTTAACAAGTTAAAACTTAAAAATAGGGGCATGTTTTATTAGGTATTTTAATCTTTAAATGGAATTGGGAATCACGTTTATAAAATTTAATTATCTCAAATTGTTGTGATTGTTATTATTTCACAAAAAACCTATTTTAAGATCTTTATTTTATGTACTTGAGATAAAAGGTGTAAAATTAAGATACTATTTTCAAGTCGTCGAGATGTCTAAGACACATGTATTATTTAAACATGGCCTATGAGTGGTCGATGTAAAATCATATAGATCTTGAATATTCCTTGTGGCTAAATAGCCAATGTTTACTAAAAAATAAAAATAAAGATGCACTAATATGAAAAATGACCTATATAAAACATTCAGTACTATTGTTAAAACAGTGCCTCTATTTCATCCAATTTTACCAGAGGTACGTGTAAGTATTGGAGTTACTAAAGCTGTATGTAAAGGAGTGAGAATCTCTCTCAAAAAGAGTGAAACTCTTGTAGTCCACTCCAATGGACATCTACCTCTATTAACTCCTCAAAGAGTGGAGATTCACTCTTTTTGAAGTGGCTTTCACTCTTAGATTGAATTTCACTCGTGATTCTTAGTGATTTTCACTCTTTCTGAAGTGGTGTACAAGAGATTCACTCTTTTTGAGAGTGGTGTTATTGTTATTTAAATTCCAGCTTTGTTATTTGTCGCCAAAATTTCATTTTAGACCTTACATGGTTAGTTATAATATATTTGGTGTGTCCTTGGTGTAAGATATTCATGAGTTAGACTAGAGTAAAGACTCTTTTACGGAATGAAGCTGTACAATCCTTGTAATCCTTTGATCCTCTTATAGAAGATTTCATGCTAGGCTAATTTCATGCAGTCTTACATGAAGGATGAACCTGATATTTGACCTTCTCGAGTGATTTTAAATGTTCAGGCCCGTAGTCATGTCTAAAAGGTACATTGGTGTTTCTCCGGAGCCTCGTATGACTGATGTGCCATTTCGTTCGTTTATTCAGGATGTTCTGAACGCCATGTGTCAATTAAAATTACACTTTGAAAAAAAATGATGATATTAAAAAGGGAAAACCCTCTCCGCTATTGACTAAAATCATCGTCAAAACGGCGAAACGTAGGAAAAATATATTCAGAATTGCACAAGGATTCATTCAACTTTGATAAGATTTTTATCAAAAGTTGGCTTCTCATCATGAAAATCGGAACGATTATTTTTATTAAGAGATATTGGGCTACTGGCCAGTCTGGGAAATTCAAATGTGGGTAATATTATCCACTGCCAAATCTAAATTCTCATCGGCAAATAGTTGAATATACCCGCTAATATTGTAGTGATGTTTTGTTGCTTAAAAAGATACATAGCCTTCCAATAAAAATTATTTTCATTATAGTTTAAAAAAAATATACTATTTGTATGAAATGTAATTGCTACAGAAAGTCTCTCTATATATTTTTAAAACACCAAATCCACACTACATTGTTTCGAAACAGTTTCGAAAAGATTTGCTGATGAAAATCTGATTTGGCAGATAAAAGTCCCATTCATGCCCATATTTGGAAATTTATTCACCCCCTGACTGACCTATAACTGATTTTGATCAATTTTAAAAATATATTGGTATCAAAATGTTGTGCATTCTAGCAAATCCCCTAATCAGCATTTTTGTGGGGCCGCAGCTATAGCTGGCAGGCCACTTAGCAATCCGTTATGTGCGTTGTGATTGTGGTGTATGGGTGTGTGGATGTGTGTGTGTGGGGATGGGTGTGATCAAAAATTGTTAAGTTTTTTTATAAATTGACCTCAATTGAAGTTTAACTTCAATTGAAACCAAACTTCTGTCATAGGCGCACAATGGGATCCCTGATAAGTTGATGAGGTCAAGGGTCATGTTGATTGAAAGGTCAAAGTCATGTGAGGTCAAGTTGAAAAATGGTGTCTTCTAAAAATGTAAAAAATGATCTAATTGAAAACTTGAAGTCAATTGGAACCAAACTTTTGTCATAGGTGCACCTGCGATCCCTCATATGTTGATTGAAGATCAACGGTCACGTGCCAGGGTTAAAGGTCATGGGGCGGCCTTCAGCTTATATTCTTTGATTAAAGCGAGCGCGAAAGCCGAGAACTGCGAAATTCTAGTTACTTGTAAATTGTATGTTCAATGTTGTTTTGTGATGTCCAGGTGTCAATCGTAGCTAGGGTTACCTATTCTATACCATACAAGCATTAGATGATGACCTCCTGCTTTACTACGGTTTGGTTTATGTAGATCAAGCTTTTTTGAAGTGTGTTGTTAATAAATATCTCAATAGATTGCTTTCTTAGATACTGTAAAAGTATTAAGACGTATTAACAGACCCCTTTCGCTTAAATATTCTTTTTTTATATCATGAGTTTGTTACAAATAGAGAATAGTAAATCTTTTACGTACGTTTACCCACAAAGAAATACATAATAATTTGTAAGTGTAGAACATTAAAATATAAATTGATAAAAATCATGTAAAAATTTGTACCTAATCTAGGTAACAATTTCTACTCTATTTTTTTTTCTGTGTGTATAACTTTACAATGACACGAATTAGTGTGAATCATTTCTTGATACCATGTTGTTGTGCATTCGTGGTCATTGCATAAAGTACCTATGTTTTATGGAATATGGAATCGTTCAATGTGATAACGGCTTAAAATCCGTTGGTTGTACATAGGACCGCTTGTTTTAGAGAATAGTGCTGCATAGTCCCCCGCATAGCCCAGATGTCTATGTTTGTTATAAATCACAATGGCGCTATGAAGTATGTGTGTTCTTCCAATTGTCATCATAAACCTCAAATGTGGCCGCGTCGACAACAAAGATCTTTTGTTTTTTTTTTTTATTCCAGTTTCTCCTATTAAAATATTCTGAAAACTGTTAGCATACTTTAATTGCTTTTGACTTAAAGTCTCATGTATCCTTGCTCAATATGAAGCCTTAGTTTGATTTATTTCGGGGGTGGGTGTTGTGTGGCTTTGAAAAAGTTGACCTTTTCGGAGATTCTTTTTCATGATGGTGGACCCAACCCACAAATGGAAAAATATAATAATTCTTGACCTTCTCACTTTAAAGATGCTAACTATAAAAATATACCATTCTGAAATTAGATTTCCGAAAACGTGTGTTTTACAGAAGAGGGCATATGCAGATATTATCTGTTAAGTGTTGCGTCCCTGCATGCTTGCCTACAAATTTATGATAACTATAGACGAATATACTGAGGGATTGGAATCCTTGCTATATGATTGTTATTCCTCCCACTCCCCACGGAAAAAACACAGTATCTACAATTTTAATGATTTTGAGTTCGATAACAAAAATTAGAATTGGAATTTTGTTTTTCTCAGCCAACCAAAAGTGTAGACACTATGTTTTCCCGTGGGAAGGCAGATATATTAATATATTCAATCATACTTTCTGTTACTTTACTATCCAGAATATACGAGGAATATAATAAATATGCGTATTTGAAGTAAATATAAATTGATAAATAGCAGAATATATGTCATTTGTTATAAAGGAATTTATTGGTATAAATCTATCGGCACATATATAATGAAATATCCCTAATATGACGTACCAGATGGTTGCATGGTCATTGGAGTATTCCTCTCGAAGAAAACATCATTTTCACGCTTAACTTTCGAAGCAGTAGACGATTTAAGGAAACCGCCACGTTTATTATTTACGCTATCGTTTTGCCACAAGCCATGTTTAGTCTTTCACACCAATTGAAAGATGATCGGTGGTTAGTCAAGTTCTGGCCTGTATGAAAGACTATCGCGTTTACTTTTAACATTGGAATTAAAAACACAGCTTTAATTTAACTTTTTCCTTTAAAATATATAAAATTTATCAAAAATGGCATACATTTGTGCCTAATTTTTATAAAATGAGCCTGGGATTCTTGAGAAATATAGTTTTTAAAATAAAATTAGGAAACTCTACATCATACAAAGAAGCGCTACTCGGTACATGCAAAGTACGTAGATTGATGAACCGCGCATTAGTGGGGTTCGAACACTGATCTATATACAATGGATTGGAAACTGCTTAGTAAATGAAGCACTGATGGCCATCTTGGTCATCCAAAAAGAGCTCCCAAGCAGGTGGTTAAGAGCGGGTAATTTATATATATACAAAAATTGTTCCCTTTGAAATGTGGATAAGCGACTAACAACTACAGAATCAAGCCAATTCAGTGTGAGCTCATTGTATGCCGCGTCTGGGATGGCATGGCCTCTAAAACGGCACCCGGGATACAACTTTGTTAAAACAGTGTCTCTGGGATGTATGTGTCGGTACACCAAGATGCCCGCCCGTTGTCCATCATCTAATATTACAGTTACTGTTGTGTAGGCACTCCATTGTATAGAGACAGTGGTTACATGCGACTGAGATGAAACTAATAGTACGCGGACCCTTTCAAATGTCAACGTTTCATGGATTGTAGTGTTTAGGCCAACTAAAAACTTTGTTAATCACAAAACTGATATCTAAAAACACCCCTCCTTAACATTGTTCAGATCACTGAGGTTTTAAAAAGGTTGTTTTTTTTTTCCCGTGGCAATAAAAAATTCTAAAACAACTTCGCTCCTAGCCTGTGTGCTCACGAAGGTCAAAGGATGAGGCTGGTGGCAAACTTGCACGTGATCTATGCGAGGATGGGATATATTTCGCTGGCTTCATTTCGGTATTGCATGCGGCGTGATATACCACACGGAATAAAAATGGTACCTACCATGATCGTTGTACAGTTGTGGATATTGGTCGCAATAAATCTGGATTTTTTCGCAAGACTACTCCAATGGCCATGAAAACCACGGTACGTTTTATTAGGGAGATTTCCTTATAAGTGCCGATAGTTTATACCCCAATAAATACGCTTTAATATTATTTTAAGTTTTTTTTGTGTATCATTTGAATGTGATTTTGGGCCAAATAAGCCTTATAAAATTATGCAGAAATGCACTTTGGGAAATTGAAAAAAAGTTACTAAGCATTTTTTCATGATTGGAAATATGTAAATTATATTTTGTGTTAGTTGTGTTGAACTAACAAACGGGATACGCATCATTAAAATTTAAAAACCTTAAGGTATCTTAAAATATGCATTTGGGGGTATGGTGATTTGGTGCTTCAGGTAATAGAGTAGCCGGGACAGAGAATGGTATATAGTACAGATGAGATTCGCATCCCTTGCTAGTGTTGAGTGATAATATTCTTGACCTTGTAACCAGCGAAACCAACAGTTTGCTGTGATTGCCGATAAGTTGAATTTCATTAACGCTATGAATTTCTTAGTTATCCATGCGCCACCTGCGTAAAAATACTTTACTCTAAACATTCATATGGTGACATTGTAAGGTCTCTTTTTTGTGTTTTGTTTCTTTTCTGTTCATCTGAATTGATGATGCAAGCCAGCCTCTATAAACGTAATTTTAGTATCATGTATAAAGTTACTTAAACCGACTAAATAAGCAAGTGTTTTTTTTTATTCTAAATAAGTCTATGTAACATGGTTTAATTATGTATGACAGCAAGCAGTCTTTTTTGGTTCTCGATATTACTTTATCGCATTAACCATAATGGTCTTAACTCTAAATCAGGGGTGTCCAACCTTTTAGACGCAGGGGCCGCATTGGTTGAATCCAAAACTATTGCGGGCCGCAAGCAATTAATCCAGGCGTGATTCTCAAGTTTGGTTTGGATAGAGACGTGTCTCCAAGAGTCTGGAAGTAGGACCCGTTATCTATAACAATCTTGCTCTAAAAAGGGACCATAGCTATACCAGAGATGCAGATTTTGAGCCACATTTTACATAAATTTGCCATTTTTTTTTAAGTTTTTTAAATTATATTAATATCACAAAATTGGAAAAAGTGGGGTTCAGGTTGAGCACAGAGGTATAATACCTCTATGGTTTGAGGAAATTGGACTAATTTCAAACAATTTCAAACAGTGTGTGAATGCGTTGTGTTATGGGTTGGGTGCTTTGGTTAACAACATTCTATTATTTAAGATATTTATGCATTTTATTTTTTCTGAGAAGTACCTCGCGGGCCGCATGCGAACTCTTAGCGGGCCGCGAATGGCCCGCGGGCCGCGGGTTGGACACCCCTGCTCTAAATACTATCTCCAAAAGCAAGTCATTTAAATATCAATTCATAATTAAAAGAATATGCTATTGTTTTCATTTAATGATAGAATTTAATATACAGCTTTGAATGTGCAATAAATGTTGATTTGTTTTGTAAAGTACTGTGTAGCCTTTGAATGTAATGAATTTCATTGAAAAAGAGAGTTAGATTCATGCAGTTGAATAAATATGCTTTCTCTGTAATTTTATCCTATTCATTATTCCTTCAAAACGCAGCACTTACTCAGTCATTGCTACTTTTCATCATGGCAAAATTGCGAATTTGCCTTTGTTGGTTAACCTTTCTGAAAATCACAAAGAGAAGCCATCAAATAATCTTTGAACTATAAGGAGATGCGGAAGGCATTTGAATTGATGATCCAAGCCTCTATAAATGTAAAATTGTTACATTACATAACAAACCACTGATGATAAACTTCGTGCAGTGCATGGAAAAGTAATAAATTAGTAATAGTCTGGCAGCGGGAAGCCTGATTTTGGCATGAGATAAAAATCTCTGATAAAGTATTTTTTTCAGCTGATTATATCTTCTGAAAGGGTATACAATGGAACCAAGGTGGGTGTAAAATTGCAACCCTTGGGCAATTTGAGAAATCCAAGATGGCCGCCATTGGGCTGTTAAAAACTCTAAAATTGCATTTTACACAGACAGGCCAACCCAAAAATGCAAGGTAATTAGTGTTTTTGTGCTAATTGTGGATGTTTTGGGTAGGAAACTTAAAATGCAAATGTACATTTAGAATCATGCTTGAATAATTAGTGAAATCCAAGATGGCCGCCATTTTGAAGTAGGAAATCACAAAATGCACATTTCATTGAGAGTGCAACCAAAAATACAAGTCCTACAATGTAAGTTGACTGTTATTTCCCTAGCCATAATATGTATTGGAAATATAAAATACTAAATTTTAATTGTCACATTGGCTAATAAAAGATATTCAAGATGGCCGCCGCTGAATTTTTTAAAGGCGCTGATTTTCGTAAAATAATTTACCTCCAATCAATGATAAATGAAGGCAAGAGCATTTCTTACACATTACTCGTAGGGGTGTATTTTTAAGCACTCGGACACTATAAGCCCTAGTAATAACC
>JAMKCH010059246.1:0-18682 GCA_023653785.1 Ophioderma brevispina | reverse complement strand
ATATTGTCTTTTCATTGATTTATAGAAGAAATCATACATTAGTAGCTTGCTCAAATCAAGAATGCTCATTCCTACATAAACAGGAGGTTTAGAAGTATGAATTTTATACATGTGTGATTCTGCAAGATTATTGTCAAAGATTTTTTGTCGGGCAAAGTGAGGCTGGCATAAGATTCCGCAAGTGTATCATCATTCTTGTGAACGTGACTAGGTTTGATATCTACATGTTTCGTAACTTCTCATAGTTTTACAAAACACAGACGTATTCATAGTTTGTACAGGTCTTTCTCAAATGACTGGTTGCTTGCTTCTTAGCTCGGTGTTCATCCTAACATATGGTTCCATCATGGACTGTGATCGAAGGCTAGGAGGATACGGGGAATTTGTTCAAAGCGATAGTCCTAAAGGACGATACAACTGTAAAACTTTCTGTAGGGTATACACGTATTGGTTTGTCTCTTAAATCGGTACAAGTTTCTTGATCTTTGTTAATTTGTTTTCACCCAAGAGTCTGCCGTTGATAAGGAGATAGCCACTCATCTAATACTTCAATACTTTCCGGTGCCAAGGAATAATCTTATGCATGTTGTGTAGTCTTGGGGAGTATTCCAAATCAACTCCTCCAATATGCATCCTGTTGGTGAATTTGGTGGAAGACCGCCCACCGGATAATTACCCATGGTAAAGACTGGGACATCGCCCAACCGTAAAAGGTTTGTTTGCATCTAAATAACATTATGTAGTTTTTGTTTATCGAGCGGTTAAAATTTGGAGTAAGTGGGTTGTTAGATTGCATAGCGTTGGATACATGAACTAAATTCAACCCACGGAGGCTTTTTCAATAAAGAGAAACGTCGTAATCTGTTAGTATTTCCAACTGAATGGCCGTCTTTTTCAAAAGCGCTCCCAAACTAGACCTGGGGATGTGTAATAATGTGCCGGGTCTAATTCATATTGTATTAAGTGAAGTGTTCTGAAGTTTTCGAAGACATATGCTAAGAGGAAACGTCCGTTCTAAATTACAGATCATGGTAATCTCCTAGATTTTTTACAGCCGAATGTATGCCATACAATTTTGTGATGTGGATAGTCTTCTTCGGAAATACACTCGTCGGTAGTCCACTGTAAAAACTTATCCATAGGGGCAGTTGCATATCATGAAAACTGTGCCAAAACTATTCGCATGTACGTCATATGGGTAAACTCCTTTTCTAAGAAGTAATTCTCGTCTGAATTGGTCAGGTTCAAACATGCTTGTAATGTGGAAGTCTTCTGGTTTATTCGCATTTATTAATTTTTCAAGAGAAGTCAACAAGGAATTGCGCACTATCGATAAACCTTAATTGACGTAAAGAGAATGAGATGTACTTTTCCATGTTATTGGGGAATGCATTTTATATTGCCTTCTGTTTGGCTAATAGATTGCATTATCAAATGTTGCATCGTATCCTCTGAGATTGTGAAAGACTACAGGAAATATTGTTTCTGGATTTAGTCTGAGTTTTAAATTGCACGAGTAATGCGCGGCTTCACGAAACTTTGTTACGATGACAATGGTCTCGAACTTTGTCCAGATATTCTCTTTTGGTTTCCTTGGACACCTTTTTTTCCATGAGTTGATGGCATATGTAGCAATTGATGTATTATTGTAAGTTTGCCAGTCTTCAGGATTCATCTGTATTGGCCGGGGGTTCTTACAAAACTCTTTTTATTTGATTTTCTGTTGCCCCAGACTTTGCAGAAACATTTCTGTTGTATTGATCCTCTGTAAACAACTGGTTGTACTACTGCTCCGTCAGATCTCACAACAATGTAGGAAAAAACCCAATGCTCGTGATGTGTGTTCGTTGGGTGTTGCTCTGAGTTGGGGATCGAAAGTAAGCGTCCCCAAGTTTATTTATTTCGATCAAAGTTCTTTGCCATAGATTAGGAAGTGAGCTTTCATTTGTCTGTGCCAGTTTTCAAATTTTAGTATGGGGATTTTTCCAGTGTGGGCATTTCTATTCTAATGGCTCGTTCACCGTTACCTCGACATTCTGGTTTGTGTTGTTCAAGCAAGTCTTCCCTTGTATAACCATGCAGGCAGCGTTCACAGAAGTACTTACGTTCTTTGTGTTCTGTCTGATCGTAAAGAAAGCGGTTTAAGTCTTTAATCCAAGTGTAATGTGTGTAAAGCCCATCTTTCCTGATTCTCAATGAGCATCAAATTAATTATAAGTATTTCAGACGGTTGCTTGCTTAACTGATACACAATAACACGGTTGTGCCATCCATAGGAACCTTAATTGCAAGATATGTTTTTATCTACTTTCTGTATTGACTAATGGGGGTGGGGGGTCAAATGCACGGAGAAATCGAGTTCATCATTTGTTGGATATTTTGAGGGTCTTTCAGCATGTCAATCAAATTTTTTTTTTCAAATTTATTTGTTCATCACATCATCAACACAAACAATGAAAACAAGATATGTAACTGCGTACAAATAAACTGGATTTAACATAGAAATCAGAATATATCATTTATAGGATATAATTAAATTAGAAAATAGTGATGAAAGAGGTCACTGCTAAACTCAAGGCGTGAAATGCAGTAAGCTCACCTAACTTACGTGTTAATACGCAAAAGACAGACAAAAAAGAGATTACAAATCAAGAACAAAAACAGGAATAGACAATACGATACAAAATCCATTGGACAAAGACAATAGGACAGCCGACAGTCAAAATTCCAAGGATAAGAAATACAACAGGAAAACAAGACAGAAATTAGGAAGTGATGACAGCATTATACGAATGATGAGACTCGTTTCATAATTAAATTTGGAAGGAAGATAAAGTTGGGGAGTTTTAATATAAGAGCAGATTAGCCATAGTAGAGGGCCTTGGAACATTCAGGGTATTATTAGCAGTACGGTATTAAATGGTTTTACACGAGGTATTAGGGCTTGCCTGATCTCATAATGGTGAGTATGAGTATAAAAAGTTAAAAATCCGGATCAATAAGGTCGTCCGGTAGAAGGTTATAGTTGTATTGATACAGGAAACGTGGCAAGCTGAGAGTTTATAAATATCATTAACCTTTAACGTTTTGAGCAGAGAAAATAAAGGGTCTGGTGGGCCAGCCACAGGGGAGTTAGGACTGTCCTAATAACTCTGTTATGGAGGAATAAAACGTGAGTCCAGCCCGCATTATTAGACATCAGCCACGCTTATGGCTCCATATGATATTATAGGAATATAAGTGAATATATAATGTGAGAAGTGGCTTTGAGGAAGAAATTGTCTAACTTGGCGGATAACCCCGTTGTATCTAGCAATAAGTTTGGAAATGTGCTGGGATGGAATTCCAGGATAAATTGTGTTCAATAGGATGACCAAGGAATTTTGTAGTAGTACTTGTGAATCTGAGTATTGCTTATTTTAACATCTAGTTAATTTGGTATTATTATATTTATTTTAAAAATCATATGTGGTCTTTGTATATTCAGCGAATAATTTGTTGAATTTAAACCAGTTTGAAATAATACAAAGATTCTTTTTTACTATTGTTCAAGTGTATTAGAATTGGGAGTGAAAAAAGTATGTTTGTGTCGTCGGCAAATAATATAAAGTGTGGTATTTCAGAACACAGTGCGAAGGTCATTAATGTTATATGAGGAACAATAGGGGCCCAAGGATAGAGCCTTGAGGACCTCCACAAGTAATGGTGCTGGTTCAGAGAAGGGTGTATTACACAAAACCCGTTGTTTTCTTTTAGATAGGTTAGTTCCTTATCCAGTCATTAGCAAGAACCCGGATACCATACTTATTTAACTGTCCAAGAAGGATGTCATGAATTTATGGTATCGAATAAAACAAAAAAAAAAAATGGCCTTGCTAAGAGGTCTAAAAATATACCAAACGGTATGAAGTTTATATCCAGATTCTCAGCTATTTTGCAATAGAGTTCATTTATGGCATATGCGTAGATAGTTTAGGCAAGCCAATTGATGGAGAGGTGAGATACTTGTTTTGGTATAAGTCGTTACGAATATAAGACGACCTTTCAAAGAAGTTTCGAAATGGATGGAAGGAATTGAAATGGGTCTATAGTTAGAAAAATCGTGTTTGTCGCCTGCTTTGAAATTGTATAAACATTTGCATTGTTTAATTGCGTTGGGAACAAATTCCAGACGTAAGAGAATATTAAAAAATGTGTGATAAAAAACTACTAATGTATGGAATAATGAGTTTAAGGAGGTTATGCTATGTCATCAGTGCTGTGTATTACTCTTTTTAATTTTCGCTGTTAATTTTATTAAGTTATCAGGAGAAGATTGGATATAGGGAACAGGGTATTGTGTTATTTAGTGGCCATAGGGAGTTTTAAAATCCATTGATGGTTCAGGGATTTTGTTGGCAAGAGGTAATAAATATATTTGCACAAAAGTTGTTAACGTTTTCAGCTATGGCTACATGTCACAGTGTCCTTTCACCCTCGCTGTGTTAAAAAAATCAGGAAGTTTGCTTTCTTATTACGGCCAATAAATTGTTTTAAGTTTTCCACATTTCCTTAGTATTAGCTTTATTATTTTCAATTTTATTGGTTATGTAGGATTTTTTACTGATTCGTAATAAAGAATTAAGTGGTTACGGATATTTGGTATATTTTAGTTTATTATCAGCACTTGTTTTAGAAATATATCTTTTATATATTTATCTTTGATTTGTATGATTTTAAAGTTAACAGCCCTTTAGTGACCCACGGTTTTTGTGTGAATTACGTTTTGAAAGGTTTTACTTGAGTACTTGGACAGTAGGATGTTCAGGAAGCTTGAAGAATTTGGGATGAATGGTTTGAGTGTATGCTTGATTGGGTCCTCTGTATTAAATAACTGTGTCCAGCAACAAGGGACAATGCATTATACAGGGCTTTTATGTTATTGGAGTTGAAATTAGGATTTAATTTATGTGAGTTTAGTGAAGTAGGCTATAGTTATGTGGAGTAATGGAAGACGGCGGAAATGATCTGAAAGAATCAGTGACCATAACACCCGAATTAATAGGGATGGGAAATCATTTGTAAAAATATGGTCTACAGAGACACACTGGTATGGCCAGTACTGTAAGTTGGATGCGAGTGGTCGAATCGATAATGGAATAAAATCATAAGAATAAAATAAATACTAAAATTAGTTTAACTTGGGTTCGTGTCATGAGAAAGAAGATCGATGTTGAAATCCCCCATTATATAGCACGGTCTCTTTTCCCTAGAATAGTGTTTAAAATTTTCCCCAGTTGGTCTAGGAAGTCAGAAGAATCACGTAATTAAGGTGTGTAGATCATGCCAAATAATGGTTTTAATGGAATGTATGGAAATTTCAAACGAATATAGAATCACAATCATTACATCAAGGTTAAGATCGGATCTAAGGCGCTAATTTAAGTCAGAATTGATGAAAGAGAGCGCCACTCCCCCGCCGATAGTCGATACAATGTTCAGATGGTTAATCATCAATGTCGATCAGGGGAGGCATCGTCCTCAGTTGTAAACCACGTTTCGAGAATCCATAAATAGGAAAATGTCTGTAAACAAGACAGATAGGTAACGATATTATTGGAATTTTTATTGCGACCTGCGTGCGTTGGCATGGTATATGGATAATTTAGATGTAATTAGAGATGGTTTGTGTGTGTTAATGTTTTCAGCGGTATAACGGCAATTGATGTCAATTGTTTAGATATATGTTATAATCGTAAGAGTCGTCAAAAGGATGTAAAGAACTGTCGAAGCCAATGGTGGAAAGTAGCGAGTAGATTTTGAGTCGGACATAGACGAAAACACAAAAACCAATTAACAAATATTATATACAAAAATATAGAATAAAGTACTTAAAGAGATTTATAGAATTAGAAAAAAAATATTTTAAGCATAAAAACAACAACGAAAATTAAGCTACAAAAGTCGGAGCCTTAAGTCCTAGCTCCCAGATGCGTCACAAAATTCAATTAAACACCAATTTAACGGAATGGGTTTAAAACATCTAAATAAGTCATACTGGAATCAATAATTTAGATGATAGATAATATACATATATAATGATAATCCTTCTTGTACCCTGCAGTGGTAATAATTGAATTGAAAAGGAGGTATGGTAAATAAGCACGAAAGTAAGAACGGGAAGGGTACCATGCAGTAAACAAGGAGCGAAGATAATACCAAGATTACATTCTTAACAATAATAAATTGCCACAGTGGTCAACAAACATAATCATGTATTTCAACAGGAAATAAGGCAGAACTAATGGTCCATCTCAAGCAGTTATTATCTTGGGTTTGTACATTGATAATAGGCATGTTTACCTTGTAGGCCTTTAGGTAGTCCATATAAGACCCACCACGCAGGGGTTGGTAATTGCGGATGTTTATCCTGTGTTTTCAATACGTTCTATCACCCAGTTAGAGCCATTCTGTGCCATTTATATATTTTTGCTGGTATGTCGTCAATGGACCTTCAAGTTTAATCTCACTCTGATTTGTAATTGGAATTTGATTATGGTAAAATGTTTGGATATCGCTTACTTCTGGGCCTTTATGCATCAGCACTTTAAAACCTAATTGATATTTCAAACCTCCCAAATTTGCAAGCTCATTGGTTAGTACACGAAGAAGTTTGATTTGATTTTTACAAAAGATTAATAACATCATTTTTGTTTTGATGATCAAGGGGGACATAATTAGTTCATAAAGCTTTTAAAATTCCCAATTGTATGTGGTGTTTGTCTGAATTTAGAAAAAGAAATTGTGGTATGCCTTGCACCATTTCCACGTTAACTCATCCATGAGGGGGTTTGATAATGCTTTGCTCTTTCTGGCATAAGACCTACAGAACGCAAAAAACGTCAACACCATATTTCTTTAAAGTTGACTTGGAATAAAACGAATGTTTTGTTTAGTAAGAGAAATCCATTGATTATTGATAAAAAAAGCAAATCCATGGTCAAGTTTCAAAGGCTGCATGAATTGCCTCAATTCATGAAAGGCCTTGAATTCCATACGTGCTTGCAATATTAGTTATATTTCTTTTCTTTAAATCTTTTTTAATAAATCTATCAGTCACGAATAGCTTACTTTTTTCTTGCCATGGGTTTTCCACACAGCTGCACTTCCCATGAACTTACCTTATAGGATATGACTCAGAATGTGGTATTTGTTTAAGACCCAGCACTGAAGTAAATTAAGCTGAATAGACTTTGATCACCCCCCAGGCATGCAAGACTGACAGATCATTCTTTTTAGAATAGAATATTGACCTAATGCAAATGCCCCTATTGGTGCCGCAGGATATAATTTCACCTAACAAGGCATCCATTTATTTGGATTGAGCTTATTTACTACATATACCAGGAAGGTAGTTTTATTTTTTTATTTTAAATAAATATGTTATATATATATATCATGGAAAGCATACAGTTGAGCAGTTTGATAAGCAAGTGAAAAAAAAAAAAACAAAAAGAAGATGCCCTTAATACAATCAATGGCGTGATCTAATAAAGGAAAAAAATTATACAATTGAGGGTATTTGGAATTCTTTTAACACGCGGGTTGGCGAGGCATGTATACTTTAACATGAGTGACGTCTTTCGAAGAGCTATTCACCTTCAAGTTTAACAAACAGATTAAATCAAGATCAAAGACCTTTCCCTCGTTATGTCCGATCAAATGGACTTGTACCATCTAAGAAGAATCCAGCGCAATCTTTTAGACATTTGATTGGTTAAATTCTATTTTCAGAAAATTTTATATTCCCAACCATGAATTCAAATGAGTCTGTAACTACAATTTCTAATGTATTAAACACACGAATTTTTTTACTGGTTGTGAAACTGCAATATGACCTTTATATTAGAAATTCATTAAGAGTTTGGACTAATTCTATATACACTATACCAAACGTACCATATACTATAGCTTTTGGTTTATCTAATTGAAAAACTTTTGTGTTTACTCAACAGCCTTAACACTTCAGTGCCCCAAGCCCCCCCTAAAAAAACTTCCGTTAGTGCAAGGGGGGGGGGGGGGTTCCAGGGACCCAACCCAGTAACCACTTTCCGTGGGAGTTTTTGATCATGACACTTAACACAAATTAAATGGGGGTCACGTAAGACAAACATACCACACAATAAAAATGAAAATCCGACCTTTGACCTTGACCTACAGCCAGTTGAAAAGTCACTCTTCGAACAGAGTGGGTCGAACATTTCCATCCTCAGCAACCCAATATAAAGGTTTTGAACCAAATAAAAAAAATAAAAAAAATAAAAAAAATAACCAATTAAAAATAATCATTGCAAAATATAGCCAATTTATACCATCTTGTAATTTTTCTCAGAAACTTCAAAATCGCCTTATTTTTCCATAGACTTACACAGATTAAGAGCACGGCTGATAAAATTAGAATTGATGCTATCAGCATATAAAAGGTTATTTGATTTAAGTTATTAATTAATTATTAATTAATTACCTCCTAAGGTATATATCTAAGACAATAAATCCAAAGATTTAATACTTTAATTTGTTAATTAGTAAAATATCTGATTTTTTCACTTCCGGTAGATGCCAAGGGGGGGGGGGGGGTTCCTAGGGTACCAACCTAAATATCTAAATGAAGCCGTGGGCGGATTTAATTTTTTTTTTGTATCGGGAGAAGCTATTCATAAAATCAGACAATTAGCAAAAAAACTCCTTGAGAAAAATTTGATGCGTAACCGAGAATAGCAAAAAAATCAAATGTGGGTACTATGAACCCCCCCACCCCCTTGGGCCAACTTAAGTGTTTAATTGCTTTTATTGTTTACATATGCTCATTTTTTCTGTCGCCCTGCCAACCATGACAACGGACAGGATATGATTCATGGTAGTTTTGGTTGCATTAGACAGAAATCTGAAGGTGCTTATAACACACCACCACGTTATCTTCCTGAAGTATGAAACATCATTTTAACTATATATAATCACCCAGCTAACCATAGTCAGTTATATATAATTTTGCTTGAATAGTAATATATGTGATCCTTCTGAGCCACATTTAACGTTATGAGAAGCCCAGTGGGCCGAATTGTGCCAGGGATCTTCTCGTGGTGGCTCATGTCAGTAGCTGACCTGGATTATAACACATATAAGGAAGGAGGAAGTTATCGGCTTTTTAAAAGTAAGTAAACTTGTATTTATAATTTATTACCACGGATCATCTCTTAGGGTAATGATATATCTATAGATTGAAAGCACTTAGGCTGAGGGTCATCCATAGTAACAGAGCTGATGATATTATCCTAGCAACGGAGCTGAGGGTATTAGCCATAGCAACGGGGCTGATGGCATTAGCCCTTAACCTCGGAGCTAATAGTATTAACCTAAGCAACGGGGATGTGGCCATTAGCCTTAAACATGGAGCTAATAGTATTAACCTTAGCAACGGGGCTGATGGCATTAGCCTAACCGCAGAGTTAATAGTATTAAACCTTAGCAAACGGGGCTAATGGCATTAGCCTTAACCGCGGAGCTTATATAGTATTAACCTTGGCAATGGATCTGATGATATTATCCCTAAACCTACCAATGGGCTCTTGGTATTATACTTAGCAAAACGTGGCTGATGGCATTAGCCTTTACGCGAGCTAGTAATATTTTAACCTTAACAACAGGGCTAATGGCATGATCCCTACCCATGGGGCTTGGTATTATTGTCCTTAGCAACGGGGCTAATGGCATTGCATTAACCTTATCAACGGGGCTGATGGCATATCCCTACCAATGGGGCTGGGTATTGTCTTAGCAACGGGGCTGATGGCATTATCCCTACCAATGGGGCTTGGTATTGTCCTTAGCAACGGGGCTGATGGGCATTAGCATTAACCTTAGCAACGGGCTGATGGCATTAGCCTAACCTTTACAACGGGGCTGATGGCATTTCCTACCAATGAGCTTGGTATGTCCGTAGCAAACGGAGCTGATGAACAGATCCTACCAATGGGGCTTGGTATTATTGTCCTTGTCAACGGGGCTGATAGCATAGCTTAAACCGTGAAAAATAGAAAAAATGGAGTTAATGCTATAATAAGCCATATCTGTTGTGGTAGGGAGGATGGAAAACTTGGTGCGGTGTGGTCAACATTCAGTGCCCCAAAATTTTATGAGGTCATGTAAGAGTCATACGAGGTCATTCAAGGTAAAATCACTAAATATGTAGTAGAGGATGCAACTTGGTGGGGTATGGTCAACATTCATACCAAAAAATTTATTTTAAAGGTTCATTTCAAGGCATTCGGGTATTTAAGGTCAAATTACTACATTATGTAGTAGCAGATGATGAACTTGGTGGGTGTGGTCAACATTAGTGGCAAAAAATTTTAAAGGTCATTTCAGGTCATTTGAGGTCCATTGAAGGTAAATCACTATCATGTGCTAGGAGCGATGAAACTTGGTGGGTGTAGTCAACATTCAGTACCAAAAATTTTTAAGGTCATTCAAGTTCATGCGGGTATCCAAGGTTCAATAATTGACTGGTTGTTGGTCATCAAACCTAGGTGAATGTGTCAAATATTCAATTCCAAAATTTTTAAAAGGTCATTTGAGGTCATGCCTGGACGGGGTCATTAAGGTCAATCCTTGCACATGGTTGTGTGGTATGGTTGTTGTTATTAATTTGTTGTTATTTATAACACACATTTGAAATTTTTCAAGCTCCCACATTATTTTTCTCCCCATTCATGCACTTTAAGCAGGTGGTATTCAGTGTGATTTTTACAGAACCACTAGGCTGTTTAATTGGCTAAAATTCCAGATTTCAGATTGGTTGCGAGATTTAGCTTGGAGGATTGGGGGTCTAGGGGTGTTTTTTGGGGTAAGAAATTGGTTAATTCGGCTCAAATAGGGGTTTCGCGAGATTGTTTTCTGTCCCAGTTCCCCCATAGCTATTACTACTGTTCATTTATTGAACCATTTATATTTGAATGGGTCAGTATTGGAAAATAAGGGAGTCAGCGTTTAATCGGAACGCTTGTAGAATGTTTTGTGCTTTTGTCCCATGAATTAGAATCCATCGACATTCAATCGTTCACAATCAGCATTTGTGATGAGTAATTTTGTTCGTTCATACAACGGGGCAATAATGCGTGATTAGTACAGATTTAGCTATATTGGTCAAAGGCGCTTTGGTAATCAGAGGTCAATTCATGCGCCCCGCTGTTTGTGTCTTGGGTAAGGGGTTATTGTGTGTTTGTGTAGGATTGTGACGGAGTTTGGTGTGTGCGTGGGTGTTTCCCCTTTTGAGCTGGGTTTACAAAATTTTTCACATAAACTGAGTCCGGCACAGCGCAAACTATGTTCACACACGCTATATATATATATAAAAAAAAAACTTCAACTTCAATCATTTATTTTCCATCATTTAAAACACAAAGAATAATTGCAATCACAAGAAGTTGGAGTAGGTACAATTGAAAGCAAAAGCCCGGAAATGTGAGTATTCCTTTCAACAAAGTACATTAAAATTCATATCAACAAACTTTCCAAAATTACTTACAAAGAAGTACAGCAAGCATTCAATAGAACCTGTTACGCCTTAAGATTATATATGTGGACATTTACATAGTGGATTCAGTAAACATCCTCGATTTGCAATTAACAGCGTCATCATAGAATGCTCAACTCGATGTATTGGATTTGCACTTTTTACTACATTCCGTTTCTATTGAACTTGATTGTGTGCAGGTATTTTTCAAATCCCATAACATGCAATTTACATTCACCTTTTTCAGTGTTTGTTTTGTGAGTTTGACTATCGGGATATTTTCCAATGGACTGGTCCTGTTGGTAACTTCTAAAAAGCAGATGTACACGCACCATCGCGTTAATGAATTTATCTCATTTCATTACAATAAGATTTCCTTTCTATTAATCTCCATCAATTAAGTCGTCATTGTTAAGAAGTGGATATAAATGAACAGGTGCACACATTACCTATAGGCCTTTCAAACACATTTCTAAACATCATTTAAGATATTTATACAATTTAGTGATTTAAAAAAAATAAAAATTCGCAAGAGGCCTAATGAATTTTAACCATGTTTTGCCACGTGTTTTGTAAGAGCTCATGGAAACGCAACACACAAACACATTACATATACACATGCATTACACTAAACCACACATTCACCCTTATTATATTCGTGATTTTGCGTTGTTGCGGGGTGTAACTGGGGATTTGGGGTAGTGTTCGTGTTGGGATTGCAAAATTTTGTGAGACCTAAATCTTTGAGTGTTTGAGTTGTAGTAAAATCGGAGTTTGGTTTGGCAAGTGGCAAGTTCCCTTTCGGGTTCATTCCTGGTTGATTAGGGGTCGGATTTTATTTCTACGTTACTGGCAAGCATAAATAACGTGTATGTACTTGGATTTAATCGCAATCTGGTAACGCATCGTTCTTTCTCCCGCCATCTGTTTCCTCGATGATTGTCGGTATCATTTTCGGCTAATAGGGGCAGGGATTCCCTTCTTGTCATTCGGCAGATTGAGGAAACGTGAGGTGGTTACTGGGTGCGTGTCGAGTGTGGAAGGGCTGGATCCGCAAACGGTAATTTATTTTTGTTTTGATGGTAAGCTAGCTGTGTGTCACTTTTATTTTCATAGTTTTTGCATGACTTGAGCTTTTGAACCAGGTGAGCGGACTGGGTTGCAAATGCCTAAAGACGTTGGCGATATGTAGTATTTGCGCAACCAAATTCGATAAGCTACCTTATTATTAACTAATAGTTTTGCAGTATAACGGTGATTTGATGACGTAGATATTTTTTGTGACTTCTGCATGACCGGCGATTCATAAGCATACAGTTTTCTTGCAGTATCATTTTCTTGAGCGTGTGGTCTATCCGCTTTATGATTCATGTTTAATTTAATTAAGTGTTGGTTTTCGTGGATAAACTAGATTTTTTGGTTTGGGTGAAGTTTGTAAGTGGTTTGTTTCTAGGAAGGTAGTAAAGTTTACAGAATTTTGTGAGAGCCCTTTCTTGTGGTGACTAGTGTTTGACACCCACCGTTAGGTTGCCTTGGTGTTATGTTTATTATTTCAAGTCTATCGGGGACTGGCCTACAATCTTAGCCAAAATGTGTTGGAACACGTGTCTTTTTGCCCCGATTATTGCCGTATTTCGATTAAAGAGATATATAGGAAATCATGTCATTGGGTTGGGAGGCTTGAGCATTCTCTATCCAAGCACCCCTCCCTTTCCCCACAATCCATGTTGGGGTTCTTGTAGTGTGGCAAGAACAAAATTTCGATTCAAATTGTCCAGGGGGAGGGAGAGGGGGGCATTTGAAGGTAGGCATTAAAAGTTTCACCAACCACTTTTGGCTAAGATTGTATCCGTACTATGAGAAATAGGATCCATGCTTAACTTAATTCCTGGTCATTTCAATTAGATAACTGATATTGAAATGAAACTTGTACCAAAATTATAGTACAAATAATATGTTTATCTGAGTATCAAATTACCTTTCCCCCGGCCTTATTTAGGGAATGGTCACTTTTAATCGGGCATAGGCCATACTGTCATTGCGTTTTTAAAGGCTTACATTCATGGGTTTTTAACAGCAATTTGTGCAATTTGCCAGTGTGCTTTCGCGATACCAAGTGTCTTATTTTGTGATTAACAACTTTAATATTTCTTTCTAAGTGGTAAATATTTCACAACAAAGAAATTTTAGAGATCGTTAACTAGAAAAAGACGGTTTTAAGCTGTTAATACGTTTCATATAGGGTACGCGCTTATTTGATACATAGGTTAAATTTTAAAAATTCAAATGAAAATAACCGGATTCCAAAGGAAAAAGACTTGATTCGACCGGAACCTACTGCTGCAAGGCGAGATCTTTGCCTCTAAGCCAAACGGCTCCTTACATACTGTTCATTCGTTTCAAACCTAAAATATGTTTAAATAAATGAATAGACGAACAGGTAAACCAAATCTACACACGTAAATCAATGATGCCACGATACACCATATTAACATAGAGACTGACGGGTCATATCTTTTTCATAGGTTTTGCCGTGGTGTAGCGTTTTGATTTTTAATTAAAGAACAATTTTCAGAGATTAATTTATTCTTGAAAAATTATAAGTTTACCGTGGATTATCGTTGTCATGGACAAGGTGAAATTATCGAAGCGGTTTGAAAAGGAATCACTTAGTGTAACAATGGGTGAGTTAACATCTGTTTTAAGTTAAAACTGGTATAGCATGACCAATTTATCTTGGCGTGTGTATAGATGCCTTTAATCATAATCATCATCATCATCATCATCATCATCATCATCGTCGACGTCGTCCGTCGTCGTCATCATCCTCATGTACCATCATCATCATCATCATCGCTAGTAAAGAGCGAATGGGCTTAGAGGCAAAAGATCTCGCCTTATATGCGGGAGTTTCGCGGTTCGAAAGCAGGTGTTTGCCATTGAATTCAGTTATTTCATTAAAATGTAAAGTACCCTATGTATCATCTAAAGCGCGTAACCATATATGAAACGTTATTGAACATGTTAAATTCATGGTTTCTAGGTTAACGTGTCTTCTAAATTGAATTTATTGTAAAGATTTACATTATGAAATAAATATTAAGTTGTTAAACACAAAAGAAGACACTTTGTAGCGCGGAAAGCACCTGTCTCGTTCGTCGGATCATCGTCGTCGTCGTCGTCATCGTCGTCATATACATCATCATCATCATCATCATCATCACATTCATCATTCACACATCTCTCCACATGAATTCCACGGTAATTCATGCCTATATTCATACCAAATGCAGGTGCGCACTGAATGTTTTGCAGGTTTTCTTGGCTTATATTGAGTAATCAGTGTAAGATTGCTCATGGAACATCTTAGAGTTATGCTTTGCTTTTAATATTAATTTTTCAATTTTAGTATTCAACACCCATTAAATTCAGAGCCTTTTCCTGTCTAATGGACGATTTTAAGCCCAAAATGCTACGAGTACATTTTTATTGACCACTCCCTAAGTGGACCGCTGATTTCATTTTCATGCAATGACGTAAGCCAATTTGTTATTGTATGTGCACCTGACATTTCGGTGTAAAAGCTGTCATAATTAAGAGTATGAGGACCAAATGTAAAATTAGCTGATTTTTTTTTCCACTTTGCAGACACAATCCTTAGCAAAATGTGTTGGGAACACGACTGCTCTTTTGCACGATTATTTGCCGTATTTCTCTTAAAGAGATATATAGGAAGGAAATCATGTCAAACTGGGTTGGGAGGCTTGGAGCATTCTCTATCCATGCAACCCTCCCTTTCCCCACCACTCAATGTTGGGTTCTTGTAGTCGTGTGGCAAGACAAAAATTTCAGGATTCAACATTGTACAGGGGGGGGGGAGAGAGGGGGGCATCATTTTGAGTAGGCCTATAAAGTGTTCCACCACGTTTGGCTAAGATTGTATCCGTACTATTAGAAATCGGATTTCATGCTTAACTTAATTGTGTCATTTCAATAGAATAAATGAATTGAAATGAAACTTGTACAAAATATAGTACAAATAAGATGTTTTATCTGATATCAAATTACACTTTCCCCAGGCCTTACTTTAGGGAATGGTCACTTCTAATCGGCATAGGCCATACTTTCATTGCGTTTTAAGTACATTTATGGGTTAACAGCAATTGTGTGCAATATGACAGTGTGTTTCGCGATACAAAGTGTCTGATTTTGTGATTAACACTTAATATTAGTTCATAAGTTTAAATTATTCACAACAAATAATTTAGAAAGATACGTTAACGGAAAAAAAGACGGATTTTAAAGATGTTTTAAATACGTTTCATCTAGGGTTTACCGCGGCTTATTGCTACATAGGTTGTTAAATTTTAAAATTCACATGAAAATAAAACGAATCGAAAGGAAAAGACTGATTTCGAACCGCGAAACTACTGCTTGTAAGGCGAGAGATCTTATCCTCTAAGCCAAACGGCTCCTTACATACTGTTCATTCGTTTCAAACCTAAAATATGTTTAAATCAATGAATCGACGAACGGTTTATACCAAATCCCACACACCGTAAATCAATGATGATGCCACGGTACAACATATTAACAATAGAGAATGACAGGAGTCATGATCTGTTTCATATGGGGTTGTGCCGTGGGTGGAGCGTTTTGATTTTTAATTAAAGAACCCAATTTTCATGAGATAATTTTCTTGAAAATATAAATTTACCGTGGGTTATCGATGTCATGGACAAGTGAAATTATCGCATCGGTTGATAAAGGATCACTTTACGTGTAACATGGGTTGATACCTCTGTTTGCAGTAAAAACTTGTTAGGCCATACCCACTTTATCTTGGCGTGTTTATAGATGCCTTTATCATAACCTCATCATCATCATCCATCATCATCACATCTTCGTCGTCGTCGTCTCGTCGTCATCATATAATGTTTCCCATCATCTCCTCCTCATCGATATGTAAAGAGCGAATTGGATTAGAGGCAAAAATTCTCGCTATAAGCGGGAGTTTCGCGGTTCGAAAGCATGTTTTTCCATGGAATCAGTTATTTTCATTAAGATGTAAAGTTTCACTATGTAATCATCTAAAGCGCGTTAAACCCTATATGAAACGTATTGAACATGTTAAAATTTTTCATTTTTTTAGTTAACGTGTCTTCTAAATTGAATTTATTGTAATATTACACTTATGACTAAATATTACAGTTGTTAAAAACACCCCCCCCCAAAATAAGACACTTTGTTAGCGCGGAAAGCACACTGTAATCGTCGTGTCATATCGTCGTCGTCGTCGTCATCGTCGTCATCATCATCATCATCATCATCATCATCATCATCATATCATCACCCATCTCTCCACATGAATTCCACGTTTAAGTTCATGCCTATATTCCATACCAAAGCAGGTGCGCACTGACTGTTTGCAGTTTTCTCTGATATATTGAGTAATCACGTGGAATATATTGCTCCTGTAACATCTTAGAAGTTTATTGATTATGCTTTTACTATTTATATTTTCAATTTAGTAGTAACACCATTAAATTCAGAGCCTTTTCCCTGTCTATAGGACGATTTTAAGCCAAATATGCTCCACGAGGTACATTTTTATTGACCACTCCTAAGTTGACCGCTGATTTCATTTCCATGCAATGACGTAAGCCAATATGTTTATTGATGTGCACCTGAAAATTTCGGTGTAATAGCTGTACATACATTAAGAAGTCTGGGACAAAGTAAAATTAGATGATTTTTTTTTCACTTTGCAGACATAATCTTAGCCAAAATGTGTTGGTACACGATGCTCTTTTGCCCGATTATTTGCCGTACTTCTCTTAAAGAGATATATAGGAATTCATTAACTTGGGTTGGGATGATTGGAGAATTCATCTATCCCATGGACAAGCCCTCCCTTTCCCCACCAATCAATTTGGTTCTTGTAGTGTGGCAAGAACAAAATTTCAGGATCAACATTGTCCAGGGGGGAGAGGGGGGCATTGTGAAGTAGGCCTATAACTAGGGTAGACCAACACTTTTGGCTAAGATTGTATCCGATACTATGAAGAAGATTTCATGCTTAACTTAAGTGCCTGTCATTTCAATTAGATAAACCTGATATTGAAATGAAACTTGTACACAATATATTGGTACAAATAAGATGTTTAATCTGAGTATCAAATTACACTTTCACCCGGCATTACTTTAGGGACTGGTCACTTTAATCGGCATCGGCCCTACTTTCATTGCGTTTTTAAGCTACATTTATGGGTTAACAGCAATGTGTGCAATATTGCCAGTGTGCTTTTTTTCGCGATACAAAGGTCTTATTTTGTGATTAACAACTTAATATTTATTTCATAAGTGTAAATATTCACAACAAATAAATTTTAGAAGACACGTTAAACTAGAAAAGTCGGAGGTTAAAGATGGTTTAAAATACGTGTCATATAGGGTTACGCGCTTATTGATAACATAGTGTAAATTTAAAATTCAAATGAAAATAACCGAATTCGAAAGGAAAAGAATTGATTCGAACCGCGAACTACTGCTTGCAAGGCGAGATCTTGCCTCTAAGCCAAACGGTGCCCTGACATTACTGATCATTAGTTCAAACTAAATAAGTTTAAATCAATGAATCGACGCAACGGTAAACCAAATCCTACACAGATCCCCTCTGTAAATCAATGATGATGCCACGATAACCATATTAACAATAGAGCCTGACAGGAGTCATGATCCTTTTCATGTGGTTTGCCGTGTGTGTAGCTTTGATTTTTAATTAAAGGAACAATTTTCAGAGATAATTTATTCTTGAAAATAGAATTTACCGTGGATTATCGATGTAATGGAAAAGGTGAAATTATCGAATCGGTTGATAACGGATTACTTTACGTGTAACAATGGGTTGATTACATCTGTTTCAGTAACACTTGTAGAGCCATACCCAAATTATCTTGGCGTGTTTGTCGATGCCTTTAATCATAATTCATCAGCATTCATCATTCATCATCATCATCGTCGTCGTCGTCGTCGTCTGTCATCATTTCATGTACCATCATCTATCATCATCGATATGTAAAGAAGCGAATTGGCTTAGAGGCAAAGATCTAGCCTATAAGCGGGAGTAGT
>JAMKCH010059242.1:0-13613 GCA_023653785.1 Ophioderma brevispina | reverse complement strand
TTCTTTAATATTTCTTTCAGTGCTGAGTTACATCCTTCTGATTATCAACCCTCGATTTATAATTGTAAAATTATTTGAAGTTAACCCCCATGAGGTGTTCAAATTGTACTTACATCCCATAGTATTTCCCGGGTATCGACCAGGTATTTCCCAGTATTTCCCGGTATTTCCCACTATTTCCCGCCCTAGGTGGGAAATACTAGTATTTCCCGGGAAATTGCCAATCCTGGCGGTTCATGCATGGCAGGTGTCAATAAACACAAGGGAGGATTAAAGGCCGACTCAGAGATTTCGAAATATAATTATTTTGAGTAGAAATTAAACATAGTCATCTAGAACTAAAGATAGTCACCTAAAATGTTCAATTCCAAAGTTAGAGATGAATCGGATTTTCCGTTTTCATGCAGTAAACATTTATGCACAGTATAATAGTGCCATAGGATACCGTGTACAACAAAAAATCCGGATCCGGAATTTTATAACAAAGTTGTGATTTTCTATATGAAGGACTTTGATTTGAGCTTAGTTATTTCACACGATGATTAGTATATGGACAAGCATTATGTACATGCAAAAAACACGACATGTTTGAAAATTGAGTGCGCCCTCATCGGGAAATCTCTGAGTCAGCCTGGGCAAGGTGTGTGGAATGTGAGATTCTTTGTTTTATGGATCTATCAAACAAATTAAATTCAACGTTAATCTACACTAATGTTTCAACTTTCAAAATTTGAGTCTTATAGCCAAACGGAGATAATAACCCCTTAGAAAACTTTCAGCTTTGATTGCTCGGTGTTTGTATTCAATAGGACCTTCCGTTCTCATTTTATGGCCATACAATCGGAACATGCTTGTAACCACGATCACCCTGTGATTTTTAAACAGATGCAGTGTTTATTTTTTCTGCACACATATCATAAATTTGGGTGGAATTAATTTGTTACAAACATTGAAATAGTTATGCATCAAACCAACTCGATTTTAAAATATTAAGTAAAAAACTAGCGTAGTGCAAGACAAGTACCAAATGACCAGCAGGGCCACTAGGGATGGATCAAAAAAAGGTTCAATAGTGTATACATTCCAAAGAAAATAAATTTAAAAACTATTTATTTTGCACACACTACAACAAATTCATGCAAATTCATGGAACTGAATCTCACCCAAAACATTTTTGAATTTGCCGGGCAACATTACATTCAAATTCTTGGTACAGCTATCGGTATCCGCATGGCTCCCTCGGGCATGTCTTTTCATGGAAAGGCTGGAGGAGAAGTTCCTGTCTGAAACCACCTGTAGACCTCTTGTTTGGATGCGTTATATTGATGATGTCTTCCTAATATGGACACATAGAGAAGAAGAACTTCAAAAGTTGATAACACATTGCAACTCTCAACATCCCAATAACAAATTCACATCTGAACAATCTTTGAACTCCATCTCATGTTTGGATGTCACTGCCAGTCTTGTTGATGGTTTCCTCCTTATAAGGCATTTATAATGCGCCATCTATCTAGAAAACCTATTCCGAGGCGCAAACATAAAAACAAACAAAATACATGAAAAGAAAACATGCAGTTACAAAGAAAAACAGCGAGTTAATTGTCATAGGCAATCTTAAACAGGTGAGTTTTTAAACTCTTCTTGAAATCCATATCCATATCCAGGGCTTTGATCACTCACGAAGGAGGAACCCCTCCCTAGAATGTTTCCACAAATCTCTATCTTTAGCCATTCTTGTCCAAGTTGGACCAAGTTGTTTTGTCATTTCGTCTCTCCATCTGGTTTTTGGACGTCCTGGCTTTCTGGTCCATTCTCTGGGGGTCCACTCTGATGGTCCACCTGTTATCATGCATTCTAGCAACGTGGCCTGCCCATCTATGTTTGGCACTCCTAATGCAGTCGATAATATCAGTAACTCCTGTCTGTGATCGGATCCAGCAGTTTCTATTTTTATCTTGAAGTCTGATGCCAAGCATGATTCGCTCCATCTTCCTCTGTGCAACTGCAAGCATCTCCATCGCGGTGTTATTCAAGGCCCACGCTTCACTGCCGTATGTCATAACAGGAAGAATATATTCATTGAACACCTTTCTCTTTAACTCCATACGTGTCTTCTTATTTTTCATGATGTTTCCACTTTTGCAAATGCTGCCCAGCCTAGTCCAATTCTCCTTCTGATCTCAGGCAGTAAGTCACCATCACGCATCACTGTCTTCCCAAGGTAGATGTAGCTGTTGACCTCTTCAGTGACTTTCCCGTCTACAGTTATCTCGGATTTCCTTGTGTGATCATTAAACATCACTTTGGTTTTCCCAGCATGCATGCTGAGTCCGACCGGTTTGCTGGTGCTGTGAATGTCATTTAGCATGCTTTCCAATTTCTCTGGTGACTTGGCAACCAGGATAATATCGTCAACAAAGATCAGGTGAGAGAGATTTTCACCATCAATGTTGAGTCCTCTTCTTTCCCAGTTAATCTCCTTTACGATGGCATCTTGAAGGCATGAGGTGAAAAGTTTGGGTGAAATGTTGTCTCCCTGTCTTGCTCCCCTCTCTAGCTTGATCTTGTCACTGTCCTTATGGAGCTTTAGGGTGGAAGAGGCTCCACTGTAAAGGTCATATAAGATATTGATGTAGGCTTGGTCAACTCCTTGGTTTTCAAGTGCTGTGAAGAGTGGTTTAAATTCAACAGAGTCAAACGCCTTCTCAAAGTCAACAAAGGCAAAGATCAGTGGGATCTTTTACTCACTGGCTTTCTCTTGTAGCTGCTTGCTAAACAACATTTATGTGATCAGTGGTAGAAATTCCTGGTCTAAAACAGCTTGGGCTATTGGAGTGTTGTTCCCGAGTTTTCAGCATTCTTTTCAGAAGACCTGTGGAATACCTTGTACCTTACAGGTAGAAGGCGTATTGGCCTGTAAATTTTTGATGTCAGATGTATCTCTTTCTTATGGAGAATAACTACAGATGCATTCTTCCAGTCGCTGGGGACTCTTCCCTCTGTTGCACTTAAGTTGACACAGGGGTTTTCACTCACGTTGGTGCCAAGGGGGGGGGGGGGGGAGGGGTTCCATGGGACCCCCCTAAGGAAAACCACTGTTACCCGGGGGAATTTTTGTACGGAATTTATACCCACTGTGAAGGGTCATAAGACAAACCCAAAGATCAATGAAAAATAAATGTGTTTTTGGGCTGCAAATAGGGGCCAAAACATTGTTTTCAAAACACGCGAAAAATGGGCAAAAAGACGGAAAATTCAATGGCCTTCGCTTACATCAAACTTTTTGAAAAACTTATTTTAGTTGATATCTACTATAGAAGACCCCAAATAATATATAACCAAAAACGTTTTGGAATCCTGTATTTTTAACGGGTGTTGCAAAAATACAAGTCATTTTCCCATATTAACTGTGAACACTAACGGTTTAGCAACGCACACAATGAAATTGTTTGATTTTCCATAAAGGGTGTAATTATTTTTAATGTTACTATTATTTGTTTACTTACATGTATGTGTGAAATAGGTTATGCATTTCCTATACAGCACCAAGAAAGGCTAGCGATGTATTTTGAATGCTCTGTGGCTATCATACCGGAGTGCCCACGGGGACCCAATTCATCCCAGATGATGATCGGGCCCCATGTACAATAGAATGGGGTAGAAAAAAAAGTGTTAGCTGTTTTAGCTCCAAATTTCGATCTCATATGGGCCTACAAAGATGGGTTCGACCACGGAGAACTATAAACAATAACCGACGTTGGTTTTTGTTGTTCCTCCTACCACCATGACAGTCAGAATATATGGATAAAATGCTGTAAACACAACAGCAAAACAAGCCACAATATCACACAAGTAGAAGAAAAGAAAGGAAAACAAACACCCACACACTCGCGCGCCCATTTGTAAAGGGTACACATTGGGCATCTAAACATTGGATACAACCCAAAAAAAGGTTGATTTTCGGGATAAACCCAAGAGCGCCATCGCTAATGCCCATTTCTATCGCTCTCCGTGCTGGCATTGTGTACAAGTTATACACATCAGTCAGTGACTTTTGAGACGGTTTGCCAAATATTTGCATGGTCATTTTGGGAACCATCTAAAAAAAAGACTATGGCTTGTTTGACTCATTTCAATGCATTTAGGCTGACTTTGAAAAAACACAAATTTGACAAAAATTAATGCGTGGTCGAGTGCACTCGACTCGGAGGGAGAGAGTTTATGCTCGAACTGTATGGTTATCGCAAAGAATGCATTCTTTTCTAAGATAATTATATCCGATAATAATTCAGTGCCTGGAAGGTCCTTTCGCAATATGAGATCTAGCCATGAACTAGCGCATTATACGTGTCTAGCTCATCCATTAGTGTTCCGGGTTCAGGTAAGTAAAGGTTAGTCGTTCATTTTCTGGAAGTGGCACTAATTCACATGGAGGGACAGAAATTGGCGGTCCATTCCGCCGTTAAATCCACTCGGAATCCCGATTTCTAATTGCAAAATACGTTACTATTAGCATTGCCATTCGCAGGTATGTTTATAGACAATTACAACACAACTGGTGGCAAAAAAATTCTCAAATTTTGAAAATTGGGGACGCTCTTCAAAAAAAATAATCTGTTGTTATTGTTTCATGGCGGCGCCACGGGGGAGGGGGGGGGCAAGGGGGCATTTGCCACCCCCCCCAATTTTTTCTTGTCCCCCTAGTTTGCCCCCCCCGGGGCCCCGGCTGAAAGAAAATAAGGGATTTGGGCAAATTCGGCGATTTGGGGCCAAAATCCACCAAATTTTGGAAAAACAGCGATTTTGGGCCACAATTGGTTAAAAATCCTCCAAATTTTGATAGCTTTGCCCCCAAATTTTCACTTTTGTTTGCCCCCCGCCCTCAGAATTTAACTTTGCCCCCCCCCCCCCGTTTGCCCCCCAGAAAATGAAAAACCACTTCCCAAAGGACTTTTTCCATAAAATTGGCTCATAATAAGTAAAACATAAATACACTGACAATTCTGAAATAAAATTTTAAAGAGTTACTACAAGACGATTTAAGGGGCAAAACAAGTTTTGAATAGCGCCACCAAAATGCTATTTATGTTAATTAGCATAAAAACGCCATGGCCGATTGATTTTTTTTCCCCCAAACCAAAATATACGTAGGCAATATTACATGTAATTTTGGGCAAAAATTAATTTAGGCGTTAAAACATTGTCTTGTTTTCATTTAAAACATGCAACAGTTCTTTGCTATAATGTTTGTTTAATATTTCATATAGATGTTTTTTTTTTTTTGTATTTTATCTTTTTAGATATACGATTGTGTGACCTTCATTGGGAAACCAGCTACATCACTTTTCTCATCGTTTCTACTGGAATTATGTATTCTTATTATTAGCTAGTTTGTAGATGTTAGCTTTCAAAATGTTAAAGATACCATCATCGTGGCGTTTTTTGAAAATTATTGGAAAGTAGTGCTAATATACATGATCTAAAGATTTAAACAATACTTTAATTATCTTGTCATGTGCACGGACGTTATTGACTTTTACAACGAACTAGTACTCATAGAATACCACCAAAGCGTTATCCTGTGTGTGGAACTACGAGTAATCGTTTAACATCATTTCAATTTCCGATAGTTAAAACTGATTTTGACCTGTTTAACGCATATGACTCCAGAACAATTCTGGGAGAGAAAAAACCTTTAATTTTTTTTTTACAAAAAGAAAATTTGATGTGTCCCGTCACCTTGAGTATAATAGTGTCAAGGGTCACATATGCTGTTATTTTTTAAAAAAAGTAAAAAAAATATTTCCTTTTTCAAGGTATACGAATATTCTCAAATTTTGGGTGTGGTCGAAAGGCACACTATTTACACTCTAAATTTCAGTGATTTACAGTTATCCTTATAAGTTAGGGACCAATCAATGCGAGGAATTAAAATTAAAATCTTCATTGCAACTAAATTATTTAAGAGTTGAATTCAAATCTATGATTGAATCTATCAGCGTGTTTATAGTGGATATTCGTTATATATACCGTTACCTTTCTCAGCGTATATAGGAGCTAATTGGTCGGAATTTGTGTTTAATCCGTAAATTCAAGCTTGTTTATAGTTAAGCGGGATACCATATTATTAACACATATGGTCGATTTTCATGAAACGGTGCATTTCCAGAAATTGTGTGTCTTAGGTTAATAAGTCCTTTTAAACAAATGCTTTATTGGAACAACGGTAATATTTTGCTAGGGCCGTTGTGCTGCATTTGGGCATATATAGTTTTTGTCCATGCTTTTCCGTTTTCTTTTCTATGAGATTTTGCTTCAAAACATCGAAAATAGGAAAATTTATGTCCTCAACACACTCGAAATTATAAAAAAAATAAAAAATACTTGAGCAGCTTGAATTCTTCCGATATCAATGTTTCTTGTTGTGAAACATTGTAGAAATTATGTATGATGTTTTTTTCCTTGTAATTTTCACTTTATTTTTATATTTTTGAAATACACATAATGTCCTGAAAACCTTGTTTGTTTACGTTATCCTTCACAAATCAGTTGCTAAGTTAGGTAAAAATTCTACTAAGATATTATTGTGCATCTTATTTCAAGGTAAAACATATGCGGCATTTGGAAATAGGTGTTTTTCTTCAGCCCACAATGACTATTAAAAAGTCCTAAGAAATGTTTGAACTTTGTAAAAAATCGACCTTTGTAAGGAAAGGTATTACGTTATCCACATTTTCTCAGCAACCAAACAAGCTTTTCAAATACTGATCAGGAGTGGCATAGATACTTATTTTCCCGACCACAAAATTATATAAACTTTCAATCAGATACACTTAGTCAAGGGAGATGTGAAAAGGTCAAAAATGTTAACTACTTTATTGCGTATTACGTTATCGTTTATTAATTACGTTGAATGGTTTTAGTTACATCAGCTATAACTTGGCCATGCAAAGAATGATATGTGTCATTAAATTATCTTTGAGAATAATTAATAAAAGGTATCTTAATATTTGTTTATTAATAAAGTCTAATTTTCAGGCAAATTCAATATGGATCAAAATGTGCATTTTACACAATTTACTATTTATCACATATTTTTTTTTCAATTAGCTACTCAAACTTTAACTCAGACAATAAAATTGTTTCCATAACCTCTCGCCGATAATGTCATTAGTTGGTATATTTTGTGATTGAAAATTTGATAACGTAAATAAACCCTATTCTTTTGCTGTTCAAAATGTTTCTGTACAATACTGGTGGCGAAACGTAAGAATGTTTGTTGGGCAATTAATTTTCCCCGTAATAGGTATTGAATATTAATGTTTAAACATAAAACATACAATTTGAGACACACTTTTTTGGGTGTGTCTTACCTCCAAAATGCACCGTTTCAATGAAAATCGACCATATACGTTACATCCTGGATACCCCTGGTCACCTTTAAAGCATTGTGATCACGTAAACACACATTTGATATTACCAACTTATTCATGTTTTGTTTAATTATAAATTAATGACATACGCCATTCGCTCTCATAAATAAATTAGTTAATAATATTACGTACATATATTTATGGAAAACATAATGTCAAGACTGAGCTGATGTTGCAACTCTTGAGCACTTCGGTCACTTTGCCAGTGGATTTTTTACCAAAACTCTGGTCATTGATGGGGGTACATCAAAACGATCAATTTAACCGGAAAGATGAAAATCGGTTGTAACCATTCAAAAGGCGGTCCAAAACTGATTTTTGTGTTTCACAAAAAATTCACCCCCGAAAATTGGAAAACACTTTCCCCTGCTCGTTCACTTTTTCTATAAAATTCGGCTCATAATATCATCAATAAATTCACATTGCGAAATACAAAAAAAAATAAAACGTTACTCCCGTATGATTAAGGGGCAAAATAGTTTTGCTTATTTTATTCTATTTAGCAATAACAACCTTCATGGCATTTGAAAGTTTTTTCACCAAAATAGCGAAACTGATAATTAGGGCAATTCATAACATTTTGGGCAAAATCATTAGCGTTAAACATGTGTACAAAAACAAAAAAATGTTGGGTCCATTTGGACCCCTCATACATGTTTTAAGTGATAATATAATTTGCAAATTTTCAGTATGTCCTCCCTCCCCTTGCCGCTAGTATTTGCCATAATCATCTGCGGCCATGCATCTTTTTGCCTTTTTTTAATTACATTAAACCTTTATCTTTAGCATGAGCTAGTTGTTAATCTGCTTGCAGTGAGCTATTTGCCCCTTACAACTTCCGGTGTATAACGGTATAAATATGCCGGTGTGTTTATGTGGCTTGATATACCAATATATACTCAATATCCATCGATTTCGATGGATTTTTTATCCGCATAATGCTTATACGCTTTCGGCTAATACCGTAATATTGTCTGTTTATAGTGCTGACCTTAATACGATAAATATATTATACGCTAATATATATATGGATAATTTTCCTCACTATAAACACTCTGTATGGCAATCTACAATTTCCAAGGATTGGCTTTTAAATCCCTGAAATTTAGAGTGTAGTACCCCAATTCGTAATAGTTTAGACTTTTTACTATTTTTACATTTTTACCCCAAGAAGGGAGACCTTGTCTGATGACGCACTATCGAGGCATATCTCTTCTATCAATTATCAGCTAAGGTTTACAACCAGATCCTTCTAACAGAATCAGAGATCATGTGGACCACCATCTTAAGAAGCACAAGGCTGGATTTTCCGTTCTTGAAGAAGTTGTGCCCAGCAGATCCATATCGTCAGAAGAAGCATTGAAGGTTTCCAAGACTACAGCGTTCCTCTCACAGTCCCTTTAGACTTCTAGAAAGCCTTTGATTCCATCAATAGAAATGTTATGTTTTGTTGTGATGCTGCATTATGGAATACCGGAAGCAGTAGTGAATGCCGTAATGCGCTATACAACAATCTAAAGTGCAGTAATGGCGACGGGAACATTTCGGATCCTTTCGAAGTCACCACCGGAGTTCTCATGGTGATGTTTTAGCTCCATTCCTTTTCATCATACTCGTAGACTTTCTACTGAAGAATGCCACATCAGATTGTGACCTGAATTGTAACCCACCCTCGCCGCTCCATACGATACCCAGCCCCAGTATTGAAATGACTTGGACTTTGCTGATGATATTGCCCTGCTTGAATCACTCTCTTCCGATGGCACAGCCACGCTGACAAATACTGCAGCGGCAGCAGAACTCTTGGCCTGATAATAAGCATCTCCAATGACAGAGTACATGACTGCCAATTGTCATCCTCATCCAACACTTCAAGTCTATGTGAATCCATCAACCATGTGACAGATTTCAATTATCTGGCTCCAAAATGGCATATGCTGCAAGCGACCTAAAATACGCCCAGCATTAGCATGGAGTGCCCTCTGGAAGCTAGAACGTCTGTGAAACCCCCAATTAACCATCTCTGCAAAAGTCCAAGTTATTCAACACTACGTGTGTGACCATCCTACTCCATGGCTGTGAATCATGGGTGCCTTTCAAAGAACCAAATGGGGGAAAAAAAGCAAATCAACGCATTTGCTACCTCTTGCTATAGGATTATGCTGGATATAAAACTGAAAAACCGTGTCTCAAACACCATCTTATATTCCATGACCAACACTGAGCCTCTTATCCACCTATTTTCAAGCCATTTTAACGTTATTTCACTCATGTTAATTGTAGAATGAATGGTGTCGCCCCATCAAATATGTGAATGGTTGCCCTCTATCACCTCACTGATTTCAGTTAGTCGTCCTCGATTGACAATGTCATTCTGCAGATAGAAGGTGCTTTGTGTTTGTCGAAAATGCATGATCATTGAAATAGCGTGACTGTCACGCATTTTCGCAACTGGTGACAAGTGAAGTATTGAACGAAGGCGTTTGTGCAGTATGCAATGAGCATGTAAACATGAGCATTGATTGAACTAAATCAAACGTGACGTAACTGTACGTTCACTGTGAGCCGTGTGAAAATTTATTAATCTATCTATGAATCATAACCGTTGTAGAAGTAACCATTGTCCGGCGTACTCATAGGTTCGGGAACACTGGTGAACAATAGGGTACTAGTAATCGATTCAGTTGACTCTTACGCAACTGTTTTCACGCTTATCCGTTATCGCTATGGAGCCCCGGACTTAGGCCCCCGCGACTATATCTGCTTTCACCCGGCATCATTGACCAGGGCGTATCCGGGATTTGAAAACGTCAAAATACCGGGGGCTGAAGCTGAAACTTGTCCAATGGGCTGATTTTGCAGATTTTGCAGAATTACCGGAGGCTCGCGCCCCTCCGCCCCTCCCTGGATTCGCGCCTGGTGACAGTTATCACAAGTGTGTTCAGAGCTTTATGGTTCTCTAGCGATCAGTGCAAATAGTATAGTACTATAGTCTATTGTTGTCAATAGTGGGAAAGTTTGGCGTGCAATATCTGCCTATATACGAGGACACCGAAAATGCGTGAAAAATCGTCAAATCACGTGATTTCGGCATCCGTCCTGCCGAAACCATGAATACACGCTTTTCGGCACTCAATTTGTGCCGAAATCACGTGCTTTCGCGATCACCATTTCAGGGCTAACCGTCCGGAAAAAGTAAAATAATGGACTCGGCTGCGCCTCGTCCACTATTTATTTTTTTCCGACCTCTGACAACATTTCGCCCATAAAGGATCCTGCATCACCCTTTATTTCTTAAATTAATGGTAATTCAAGCTTTGGTCACTTCTAGCCCAGGTTCCCGGGCAAAAATCACAACTTCACAGACTCAGCCTGAAGGAAGTTTATTATTTTATTTTTCTTTGAGAAAACTCACTATAGTACAAATACCAATTTCGGGCAAAAATAAATAACGAAAATACTCAACCACCTTGTTTAACCATGGTGTACATCCCAACCATTCAAACAGTGGCGGATATAAATGAAAAGGGCCCTTCATCAAGCAGCTTAGGTGGGCCCTCTAGCGTCGCTTTCGCAGCGCAATGTTGCATTTTAGTGCGACTGAGGGGTGTCTGAGGGGGCCCTGAAGCAATATTTTTAGGGGGGCCCTGTCAAGCAGTCTGCTGACACTGCTGACTCTTAAAGGTCGTGTTCCGATCTCCTTTGGGACCCGATTTACCCGAAGTAGTTCGATTTTGGTATCAGATGAAAGCGGTATTTTTCTCATTTGCGTTTCTGAAATTTGAGCCCTCAAATCCTTTCATTCCCAAGATATAAACAAAAAACCCAGTTTAGTGGTTCACCATCAGTATTAGCAAAGTATTTAATAGGGCTTTGCACTGCATTAGTGGCGTCTACCATCAAAACAGCAAGTTCAAGTGTGTTCCCAGGTACTTGATGGGGTGTTAATGGCAAGTGCCCGGCTCTCAATCCAGTAGAGAACACAATACACAACAATCGGAACAAAAACCTTTACGGTGGATTGGTTCACGATAGATCCGTTCGATAGATTTTTGTTACCTTTATGAGCATTGTTTTTCCACTCTTTGTATTTGATTGTTGTTGTGATGTATGATAGAATCAATTAAAAAGACTATGGTAAGACAAAGTTTATGGAAGGTAGAAATGAAAAGCAAGTGCGTGTCCATATTTCGTGATTTTGAAGGCATTTTTAAGCGTTTAGCGTACTCTGAAACCAGTATTAGCTGGACGAATATAGGCATACCTATACTTCTTACAATTTTCTAAATAATGTTTTTCAAAATTCGTTCCTTTTTACGAAGTTAACGATATAATACAAGTTGTAAAGTGGGAACTTAAAAAAAAACACCATGATCATTCGCTAACGTCCCGTCACGGTCTTTTTCTCCTAAGTTTTGCGGCCATGCTTCAATGGCGCTGGGCCAAACATACAAAAATTCTGTGTTTTTGCTGTGATTGAGAAATCACAGCTAAATGTAAAATAAAGCCTTAGTATCAGTTTAATCTGTGACTTAAGATTTGTAATCACTTCTTCAATGTTTTAACATGATTATGAACGTTCCAAGTAAATTTTTTTTTTTTTTTTGAGTAAAATCTTTACGAAAAGATAGTCAACATTCCTTTTTATTATCGGTCATTTCCTGCCGTAAATTAACCTCAATTATCCTTCTTTTTAAGTAAATTAGCGTTTCCATACATGCCATCATTACTGTTTGAATGACTGAAAACAATGTCTATGCTATACATGAAGTGTACATAAGTGTGATTTTTTTCGGATATTCCTGAATTTTTTTACAAGAGGCAAAATAATAAGATCGTCATTTAACTTTAGGTCTATCTGCCGAAATTCGTAAAGGACAATGATATTTCCTTCAACAAAACCTATGTACGATCATATTAAGCATCATGTTTTATGCCTTTAACACTCTCTACTAAGACCAAAAAAAAAAAAAAACAGGTGAAATGGTGTTGGAAAAAAAAATACTCTTGTCACTGAGATTATTCATAGACATTTCCTGGTCCTGACTAGTTAAAAATCTGTGGTCCCTGAGAGAGAATTATAAAGAAAAACCACCCTTTCCGAACGACATTGAAAGTGTGTTGAAAATCAGAGAAAAGCGGCTTATTTGCGGAAAAAGAAGGATATTTAGTTACTTGATGGCCCGTTTTTATAAGTAGCAATATACGGTAATCTTTGACTCAGTTGTTTATAATGCATTAAATTCTGTGAAAAAGCACAAGGCCTACCACCTGTACTTGGAACAGTAAAGGGTCAAGGCGTCGTGCTATCTTCGGAAGATCGCCAGTGTAAGCAAGGTTGCATTTTAACGCGCCGGACAGCTAGGAACGTCCAAGTCACATTTGGCAGAAATAGCTGTTTGGATACTGATTTTTTCATTTTTGGTGCGCGCAGCTCACGGACCATCACCTTAAATCCGCCCACTGATTTCAATGCGCGCGATCTGGCAATCCTCTTGAAACAGGAGGTGTCGGGAATCTGTTAATACAAATATGAACTGTTCATTAGGAAATGGTGCAAAATAACTACGCGAGGTGACTTGAGACCGTGAGCCTAAATAGAGCCCCCCCCCCCAAACGGGTCTGTTCCCCCCAGTCACCGAGGGAGGTATTTGCACTATTTCACGAATGTAGAGCATCAATATTGTTTTTATACATAATAAAAAAAATATTCCTGTCATTTGAAAACTTGCCAAGTCTCGTCGAGATCATCTGCCACCGCACTCAAGGCTAGTCAAGATACCACTGCAGGGAAAAAGTCCCATAAAAATGACTATTCCCTTTGATGGGGAAATAGTAGCTTTTTATGGGAACTTTTTTCCCTCCTGGAAATTTTTGGGGAACTAGCTCAATATTTTATGTCACTTGATAAGTATCCACGCCAATCACATGACAGAAATATTTTTATTGTTATATAAGTAATATAGCTCGGTGTCGAGCTTATATTTACAGAGCTAATACGAGTAAATCTTCAGGGTTGTCAACTCTCAACGCAACACTTGGTGGCAGGCGCCATAAGGTTTGAACAAAAAGCACCGGATACTTTTATAATCTTTTGAAGGTAAGATGGGAACTGTTAGCTAATATCCCTTAAAAGTTTTATAAACGGTAGAGTCAATATTTTTTAAAGATATGACC
>JAMKCH010059240.1:0-13598 GCA_023653785.1 Ophioderma brevispina | reverse complement strand
GATAGGCTAGGATCTTGGAAGGATACACATATATTTTACACAAAAGTAATCAAAAAACGTATAGTAGCAATTAATAAGAGGCTGAAGATATCCACTAACTTTTAGCCTAATTTGGGGGTTTTCCATAAAGAAGCAACAAATGTGTCTATTGCATAAATATCACAGGCTCGTACTCGGATCATTGATATTAAAGCCACAAAGGTCACAGCCCACAGGGTGGATGCCAAGGGAATCAACTCCTGAGTGTTTTTGTGCATTTAACACCATCCAATGGTCTGCTGATAAGTGGTTTTATCACTCTGTTTACTCATTAGGGCACTGAATTGGGCTTTTACATTTCAGTTGAGGGCTAATAAAGCTTTACAACATTGCAAAAATATCCATTTTGAAAAACCTCCATGGCACACTATTTTTCAAATGTGCCAGTGTCTTTTGAATACTATTGTTATTTTTGTCCAGGATTGCATGATTATCACAACAGATTTTCAACAACAGTCAGTCACCAACATGACTTTCCATTTTCCAATCAAATGAAAGGGTAAGCTATTGCAATGTTTCAAGTACATAGGCCTATGCACCTAATTGTAGGTCTACACTTATTTGCAGACTATATTAACAGCTATTAATGTCACATTTTGGCTCTTTTGTTTGAATGTAAAGGGTGGAAAACTAAATGATTTGTGATTTTGTAAAAGGGGAGGTCTTTTTAAGCCAAAACAATTAGCGATATTGTGGATAAAAGGGGAGATTTTTTACATTAAAAAACATGAAAAGGGGCGTTTTCAATTCTTATGCATGAGCGTGGTACCTGAAACTGGCGAGTGATGGAAAAAGGTTTGCAAGCAAGCTTGTATATGCTTTCTAGTATTAGTAGTAGCTCTTACAATTAAGTGTTTGGCTGGTATTCTTAAAGGAAGTCTAACTTCAGACTTGGTTTTAAACCAGGACGAATGGACATTTTTTTCTTATAACACATGCTAAAAGTGTGATGCAATAATAGGTGAGGTAAATTTCTCACCAATCATATCACATCGTCGGGTGTATTACATAATGACAGATGTTGTATTTTGATCATTTTTACAAAGTTAAGGGAAATGGTATTAAATATCAAAGTCTTCAAATAAGCCAAGTGTCGAAGCTTGCAAGTACTTAATCTTAATTAGAAATTTGGCAATTTTGACGTATGTTGCATAATAGACTTTGGTGTATTACATAGTGGCGGATTTTAAACCCTCTGTCATAGAAGTGTATACTTGATTTCCCACCAGGGCTTGTTAAATACTTTTGTTAGTAACTGACACAAGCAAAATATGTAATAAATTTATAAATACTGATTTTACTAGAAATTTATATTTACAGTACAAAGGGGTGAATCTTGGCAATCCACTTAACATCCGTCATTATGTAATAAACCAAATTGAGAAGATTCGCAATGACGCACGTTGGTTTGATGGATGTTTGGAAAACGCCTATTGTTGTATTCCATAATGACGGATGCTGAATAATACTTTAGTATAGGGAAAATTCAACATCTGTCACTAAGTCATGAACCTAATCGCCAATTTGCATAAATTTTTGTGCGATGGATAAGACGAGTAACTTTTCCAATGTATTACATCCATTTTATCAAGTAAGAATTCATGAATATTAGCTAAAATAAATGATTAATTGTTCATTTGGTTTCTTAATCAGATTTGATCATTTGAATCATATATGGGGATGTTTACCAAGTCTTTAGAGTTTGCAATTTTTCAAATGCGATTTCTTGAAAATAAAAATTTGTAATTTTGTTTAACATCCGTCGCTATGTAATGCACCCGGCAGTACCGTGTTGTTCCTAATAAACGACCCTGCTCTAATAAATGCCCCCTACGATTTTTAGATAAAACAATTCAAGAAAATGAGTTAAGCTTACCTAAATCACATGATTTAATGGCCGGGACTGTCGTAATCCGTATCATAATCGCTGTTGTGCACAGTTGTAATAGTTTAATTATAGGTTTTCCCAGTTAATTTTGTACTTGTGTAATTGATTTTAATAAAACAGACAATTGGATTTCGTCCTAAAAATGTGAATCGCAAGAAACACAAAACCGATTTAACTTTTCAGTAACTGATGTTCATTTTTGTTTCATTGTATTTCAACTGTGTGTCGTTGATATTCGTCAAATCTGTTGACAAATTCGTCCCGCGTGGCGATGACTACTGAATAGAAAAAGCAATTTAGTCTTTTATAATTGATTTTAAGACTCTTGTCTTTCATATTCGTTGGGTAATCATTAAATGAAATAAAGCGTTTATTTCATGATTGGTTCTCACCTTATAGGCCATATATCCAATTAATAGTGCATGTAAAAAGCAGCCTTCATCTAAGAAAAGGTGCGGGTGGGGTTGCACTACGCTTATTTGAATAAACTTCTATCTATGTGGGTGGTCATAAAGGGTAGAATTCTGCCATTGATTAAACGGGTTAAGCCAAAATAGTCAAAATCATAAAAATTCAAAAAGTTCAAACAAAAGAAAAACATACATATTTTTTCAAGATTCAAGATTAATTTTTTTATATATATCAAATTGACAATGTTTTATATTTCCTTATTTAACAAATTGTTAAAATTCACTTATTTGCGTAATTTTCAGGCGAAAAGACTCAAAAAAGATAAGGCACAAATTAGCACGTTTTGAAGATACTTTGGAGAAAAAAACATTTTGAGAACCATCCCCAAAAGAAACCATATTTAATGTTAATAGGCCTACACACACGTGACTAAATTGAAAGAGACGATAATGAATATCAATGAAAAATGACGAATTTGCTTTTTTAATACACCGGTCTTGATATTGACGGACGAATTCGACGAGCAATTGGACGAAAATCAATGACACAAAGTCGAAATACAATGACACAAAAATGAATATCAGTTACCGAAAAATTAAATTGGTTTTGCGTTTCTCGCGATTCGCATTTTTAGGACGAATTTTAATTTCTGTTTTATTAAAATCAATTAAACAAGTGCGAAAATAACTGGGAAAACCTATAGTATGGATCTTTGACCTCGGTAGGTGCGAAAACAGCGCCCGCCTGCTCGTCGGTTTGTATTTTTGGTAATCAGCGAAAATAAGCATGTGTAAGGTGATTTTTGACTTTACATTTTTTATTGTAATAAACTCCCTCCCTTTTGAAAAATGCACCGCCCCCGGGGCGTTTATTAGGAACAATACGGTATATTTAGAGTACATTGGATGCGAAGAGTCCATTGATGGACTAACCCTAGTTTAAAACTAGGTCTAAAGTTACTCCCTGTGAAAATACCAGCCTCCGTATTAGTATTTACTCAGTACTGTTTGTAATGATATACACTCTGGTACATATTTTTTGACAGATGTCTATGCATACATTGTCTTGCGTGAACTGTGTCTAAATACAATGGGATGGTGCGATGTTTTGTCTGGGAATTGGATGTACTGTGCATTGCAACATGTCGAAAATGTATGAGCCAGAGTATCATAGGATGTAGTACACAGAGACTTTCTATACCTGTAAGGCCGAGTAAAATGTTTTTAAAAATTGTTTAGCATCCATGTTTTTTTTAAAAAAAGAACTTTTTATTTTTCATCACAAAATGAAAATATCCATAATTTACCATATATTTAGCACACTTTTTTATTTTCAACTTGTCAGGTAGATCCCTCTAATGATCACAACACTTGTTTAAAAATGCTTCTTGTACAGCAATCCATTCAATGAATCTGGTATGAAACCTTTATATTCAATACAAAAAATGTTCATGTAAAATGGGGTAAAGCATCTTATACTGTTGAACAAAGTTGAGCATTTCAGTTATTAATAGGGCTTTTTAATTTTGATTTTCCACAGTCCCCTCCAAATAAACGCTACTTTGACAATACATTAACTGACAGAATAATAAAAAAAACACTGTAAAATGTTTGAAAAAGAAAATCTGAAGATGGCCTCAAAAAGAAAACGGGAGGGGATGCTTAAACAACATTTCCTTCTTGGCCTTAAAATTCCTTTTTTTCTAAAGAATTAACCTTTTTGTAATCTTCATTCTCATCAGTTTGTAGTAAGCATATGTATTTTTGTATGTATAGATCATGTAGTTCCACAAAATGAGTATTCAATATCATGTAACTGTCATCGTTTAGTTCAGAATTTTTGATCATTTTCAATGGGGATCCGGATTGAAAAATGTCAAAATTATCGGGGGCTGAAAGCTGTAACTGGTCAAAATAGCTCAAATGGGCTGATTTGCAAGAATTTAGCAGAATTTGGAGGCGCAGCCCCCCTCCCTGATCCGCTCCTATTTTCAAATGTATATCACATTCACACTTCAATGATTCATGCTACAAAGGAGAGCTCAAAAAAAATCCTGCGAAACCTTCTGCCTGGAAGCTGTCTCTATTTTGTGGGTTTGATTATTGGACTATCATGGAATTGTTTTCTATGTAACCAGAAAATTTGACCTTACGGACCTTAAATTAGATCACGGTCATGCAATGTAGCCCTGTACAAGTAAGAGGGTCATCAAAGCAACACCGATTAATTTCCTGATCCTAACATCTATGGTTCTTGACTAACAACTCAAAGAGTACCATCTATCAAAGAGATTCTTGATCCTAAGGTATACACAAACCAGAAGATCCGTGAATCCGTATAAATGTAACAAGTTTATTTAGAAGGCCTGGCCCCCTCCACCATGCCTCTAACATAATAGCGTTCTTCTACTATCTGATAGTGGGTGGCTGAAATAAAAGCAAACATTAACCGATATTATATAACATTAAAATCATAAACTTTATCAAAGAGTTTAACTTTGTTCCCATTTTGATCTTTGGCAGCACGGACAACGGGAATAAGTTAATTTTGGGGGCAAAATTGAAATTCGGGGGGGGGGGTGGCAACCCATGCCAAAAATGTTTATTTTTTAACATATTTAAGGCCCAAAATCGCCGATATTTGCCCCAAATTGTGGGTGATTTTTGGCCCCAAATTGCTGATTTTTGCAAAACGAATTTTTCTCTGGGGGTGGGGGAGAACAATGGCTGGTGGGGTAAGCCCCCTTTTTTGGCCCCTTTTTTTCACTTTTAGATTGGCTTTAGCCAAATAAAAGCAGAGAGCTATTTTGTGGTGTAATATATTTGAACCACTACATAGGGCAGAACATGGAATTCCCCTGCAAATCTCTTGTGCACCCTTTAAAAGTCCCCGTAAATTCAAATGGATGTGTTTTGTGTCAAGTCTACAAGAGGGCCCACAAGCATTCAAATTTGGGTTGGTGATGACATCATTAAGTGAAACTATTGATTTTTCAGATGAGTATAGAAATTCCAGGTGACTGTGTTAATCGATTCAATGACACTGACTGAATCAACAGTTTCACTAATGTGTCACTGGTAGTGTATTTCTTTTTCTGGCCTGTTTTATTGGGGGGAATGGTGAATGTCCGTGAAGATTTGGAGTAGTTTTATCATGGCTCATTTCCTGGGACCTTTCAAGCAATAATAGCAGTCCCAATAATTTTTGCTACTTGACAGCTAATGGATTCAATTTGATATTGGGTAGGTGGAATGTCATGTCTCGATTGAACTTGAAGACCAGTACGAGGGTTTATCTGTCACACAAGTTTCAGATTGGGCAGTTTACAACATGTTGCTTAATGTTCTTTCGAACATTCAAAGTTTCATGTCTTTGCATAGGCATATGAATTTAACTGTTCCTCCTTAATTATCAAATTTTGGCAAATGTGAACCAAATTTTGTGTGAAAATATCTACTTATCCAAGTTTTTCAAATGAACCCTAATAACGATTTGTAATTGTGATGTAGTCCTAACTGGGACCATCACATTAAAATTCAACCACGTTATGATTTTCTGTTCAGAATGTTCATAAAAAGCATTTATAGTCCGGCAGAGAAACGGAATTTTTCAGGGTACCCTAAAAATTTTTGTATATAGTTTTTTTTTTTGCATGATTTGTATAGCGTGAGGTGGTCTTCTTCAGAATCCTGCCGGGGACTTTGTCCCCCTTGAGGGTTTTGAGAATTCAAGATGGCGTCCCAAGTGGCCGCCGTTACTATTATCGAGCTATAACTCCCTGTCTATTTCCCTAATAAACAATTTGGTGTCTATTCATATGTTTTTGTGGGGGTCAGGTATCAATAGACCATTTGCAGACCATTGAAGGGTAACATCATGATCAATCCACCACGGATGTCGCCACTATGGCCACCAATCATGGTTCACAGCTGTGAACAACTGGCATATTTATCCTATTGTGGTATTTTTCCGGTCTAATCATATTTTTTGGGGGCAAGCAAATCCTCATTGAAATCAATTGCGAGACCATTTGGGGTGCACATCATGTTCAGCCAAGATGGCTGCAATAAGGGGCCACAAAAGAAGAAATAAGGCAGCCAGACGACCTACAGGGGTTATATGTAACTTAGATACGAGGTTTCCGTTACACATGTAATGTCTTGCAAGACCCATTAAAACCAGTTACAGACCATGAGGAACTGCGGTTATGGTCAAACAGATACGCCCAATAGTCGCCCGATTATGCTTGAGCGAGAATACGTCTTCATATTAATTATTAGTGGTACTTGTGGTGTCCATTCATATAAGGTTAAAGCGGTACTTGTGGTGACAAATGAAACCACTTAAAAGGTCAGCTGAGCACTGAATTAGTGGTGAAATTTGATTTATCACAATACCTGTGAATGCAATTATCCCACCCCCCCTCATATTAGGCACCTGTTATAATTTTAACGGTCAATCTGGCTAATTTCTATCCTCAATCACATTTTCAATCACCAAAGCTGTTGCTTTTTCACAACTGGCAAATGCTTGAAGAAAGCCTACTAGATCTAATTGCGCTCTTGCCCGAGCGCGAAAGTTAGGCGGTTTGTGACCGTTGATTCGAAAAGAGTTTGTCGCTGAAGAGGTCACAAATGAACTTCTGCATTCTGAAGTTAATTCACTGTACTATGTTTTGAGTTTTTGATATAAAAAATTTTTGATATTTTATAATATTTTGGTTTTACCACAAGTTCCCCCTTAATGACCTTTGAACCCCCATCCGACCACAACTTTTGTGGAGGGTCCTTAAGCTCTTCATATATATGAGTCACGTGACCCATGCAACGTTGCTATAGTAGAACTTGACGACCAAATTTTTTGAAATTTTCCAATTACAGACCTCGAAGTCCCCCTAATGACCCAAAATTTGACTCCGAGACCCATACCTTTTCTGAAGGGTCCTCAAGTCCTGCTTCATATCATAGTCCCACGTTCCATGCAATGTAACTGTAAGGGGATGAGAGCACCTTTTAAAGAAAATCACACTTTGAGCCCCTACGTGACCTCTGACCCCAAAAAGCCACTGCATATAGCTTGTGGCCAGGTCATTACTACTCTGAGCGAGTTAGGTCATTAGAGGTCGAGCCGTTAAGGAGGAGTAGTGGTTGGTAAGAACGAAGAAAGAAGAAAGAAAGAAACGGCAAGAAAACAATAGTTGCGAAACGCCCTAACTTAATATTAAATAACAAGTGTTCAATATACCTTCCACTCCATCATATCTTGGAAGAACACAGTTAAGTTGTACGTTTTTGGTAGCAGCCTATAGATTATTACAAAATTGCGTCTGTTAGAGGTAGCATGTGCGCTTTCCGCGGATATGGCGGGTCCTAGTTCACCGGTTGTTACAAGTTGTCCCCTCAGGGACTCAATCCTGAGCCGGGGTAGCATCCAATCTTGGCTTAAAGGGATGCCTTACCCCCACACGCCTCCTTCCCCTAGGGAAGTGGCTCGGTTTTCTATAGTAGACCCGCTCGTTCTATCATTCCAGCCAGTGCCTCCCGTTCGTATTGTCGACAGCAACCCCCCGCACATTCACCCTAATATTGAAGGTTGTAGCAGAGTTCCTTAGGCGGAGAAGCCATTTCGCATTTCATGCTACCTGGACGACTGGCTCCTGCAGCGTCCTTCCCGGAACACTTCATCAGCACTCCTCGCAGCATAGACTTTATGGGTCACGCTGACTTCAACGTGGAAATAGCGTTTCCCCGAGTGCAATCGCACCACGACGCAGCGCCCAGACCTCATAAACTCAAACCAAAGCACCGACATATTTGTGACTGGTCTACTTAGGCTTTACAGCCAGTATGACAACAGTGGTAACGTTTTGATATCGCATGCGAGTAGTATGCTGCACGCTATCGCGGTTCAATCATTTGCCGAGACCGGATGTTCAAGAGTATTCCAGACGTCCTACACGTCAGAAGAGGGATAGCGTGTGGTCTAGCTCAGCCGGATAATCCCCGCCGAGAGAACGATCACATCAGCCCTCATTTTTTCATTCTCATTACGAACGAAATCAAAGAGCGGGTGGAGCCACGTAGGATAACCTTTGCCCTCGGGGATTTGGGACAGGAATTTGGACCAAGCATGCACATTATCGACGTTGGAAGCTGTGGTCAAGTTCACTGGCGCTGAGACAGACTCTCCATATGGTCAAGGGAGGTCACGCCCTAGTCCCAAGTGCGAACAACATTCTGTGTCGTCTCCTACTTAACAAGTAGGGAGGATCCGGGAGTCCCACCATTTGCCTACAGACAGTCCTGGAGTGGTGTCTCCGTCATCATACCACCCTGACGGCCGTTCACCTTCCTGGGGAAGACGACACCCTGGCAGATGCCGATGTCTAGGAATACAGCCGGAATGCGGACCTTCCGAGATCCGGGGGTCATCGTGGAGTAGAACCTCAACCCAATATATGCAGAAATGGCCCTTCAACCGGCCCTGGACACCACCACGTAACCTGTTTGAAGCCGCCTCACTGGCCCAGCTCCGACATACTGCTCATGAGCAAGGCTCCACAACCGGATCTTGGTCTTCCCGTCATCGGGCCCCACTTGACCGTTATTACGTGCTGGGCTTAACCGTCCACGGTGGATACTTAGAATGATATTGGGCCTTCCCGTCATCGGGGGGGGGGGGGCATCTAACCGTTATTACGGCCGGCCTTGCCATGCACGAGGATCGCCCTAGTTCCTTGATTTCTTCCCATCTCACCGAGACAACACCTGCCGCCATGATTCTAGTGTGGCTGAACGGCTTGACATCATGGTTTCCAAGACTTCGGTCTCTGCTTTAGCGCCCAACCGTTACTCTTCCCTATGAGAAAGGACCTGGTCAAGACCACGAGTGTCTCCTTCTGATGGAGACCCTGAAGCGAATCAACAGAACTCATGGCTAGTCCTCATCCATCCCGACCTAGCAGCAGGGCCTTCCGCTCCAAGCTGCCCATCTGACTGGAGAGTCAAGGAGGGACCTACAACAATGAGGATTTATAATTCCATACTTGTCAAGTACCGGTAATGGTGCAAGGATCGCCAAGTGGACCCTCGGCGGGCAACTCTCTCAGCTATCCATCTGGGATTTGGCGGAGGCATCACCGGGGCATCACCATCACCTCACCAGCCTTCATGATCTCTTCAAGGGAATGCTGCATCAACGTCCGCCCGAACGTCTTCTAGTGAAAGGGACCTGCCATCATCCCCTCAGCAGCTCTACAGACAGCCCTCCTTAGGAGCCTTCTTCTCTAGGCGGTCCTTACGGACACCACCAAGAAGACACTCTCCCTTGTCGTCCGCAGCAGCAGGCAGGAAGTAATCGACATCCGTGCTTTTGTCTATGGCAGAGAATCACCTCACTTACGGGAACGCCGCACGCTTTCTTCCTCGAGCATTTCCTGGCCAATACAACCACTCAGCTCACTCCACGCAGATCGCACTCCAGATCTCCGACAAGCTTCGTGCTCCAGCGAGAAGGACCCGGTGTCTCAGTTAGAGTCCTTGAAGTTTTTACTTCAGCAAGACCCCAAAAGCCCTATGGGGGGGGGGGGGGGGTCGGGCTCAGACCACCTCTTCCTCACAACTCAGGTGTTTCCGCCCGGCCGTCCCAGACCTACAGACCGATGGATATTGCAGTCATCAAGATAGCTCGCGAAGCACGGAGGCTCGTCGGACGGGGACACACATTGGAGCTCACGACGTAAGATTTCAGGCGGCTACTTGGGCCCCCTTCTCCTTCCTGGGAGCTCTACCAAATACCATTGACGCCATGGATGGGCGCTTGTTTTCTTTTCGTCCACGTTTCCACATTTATTCGCCGAGCGTTTCGACGGCAGCTATGATCCTATCATCAGCTTCCTTGTCAACACAGCAAGCCGCCACATCTTCCAGTTTCCACAACTCTTCGATGTCCACTTTACCACTTGGAAGTCGGTAAGTGCAACTATTTTATCATTGGTTTGGTTCAACCTTCTCCCGCGAGACCATATCACCATAGCTTCGCTTGCCTTTGTGGCCCCTAGTACCTGGATCCGGGTTGACTCTACAGTTTGCATCGGTGGCATATGTCAGGCTTGAGTGGGAACGTACTAGGAGATGTAAGTGATCCCCTCTCCCCCGGGGAGCGTCATATCCATTATCTTCCGTATACTTACCATTCAAGCTGATGCCCCCTCCCTGTCCGGGCCGCTGCGCCGCCTAGGACGGCTCAACAACGGTGTTCGCTCTCCCTCCCGTGGAGTCAACCTGGTGGAAAGAGCATACAAATGACCCAGAAGTCAAGGTTTCTAGATAATCGCCCCGATGCGTGCGCAGCCAGGGGTCGTCGAACTTTCCTGATAATCACGTAGGTAACTTGCTATACAGTGAAGAAAAACAAAGTTTGAAGTCCCAAAAGTTTAAGCAGTTTCATCAATGTCTCAACAAGTCTTTCACCTCAATCCTTTCAGGGTTCCAGCTAATTTCAGGTTTTTGTCGTTCAAGTGCATTGTTTTTCTTTTATTTTTGGTCCATTTTAATTTAAGCAACTTTAACCCTGTTGTTTATGCATTTTTTCAGGGTCTTTGCGCATTTTCAGACTCTGGGCATTTTCTTGTTTGCTAATAGTCAGTTTCAACAAGGCGGAAGGTGAAATTGGCCACTGTATTGACAGATCACGTAATATATGTTGTAATATGCTCCCTGACTACCTTTGTGTCGGAAATAGGTGGTTGAATTTATCCTGTATAAGACAGCAACATTACCACAGCAAACTAGAGTAGGTTTTAGCTCAAGAAGATAATTTATAGCAATATTAAATTTCAGCACCACCATGATGCTCATCAATCCTTGAAACAAGCTCATTGACATTCCCTTGACCAAACACACATATAACTTAGACACCACAATTACGCCAAACAGTGTCTGGCGGTCCATATGGGTGGGCCTATTGGCGGGTATCTTTTGATTGATCATAAGTGGCCCTTATGGTAATGTCGTCTTGGGTTGATTTTAAGGGATTGGTGCTCCCAATAATGTATAAACTAGATACCAATTTTCATTTTAAATGTCTGTGAAATTAAAGCTCAAATAAGTAATTGGCAGCCATATTGGCGGCCATCTTGTTGAATCATGATGTGAACCCTCGATTGTCTTCTGAACCCATTTTATCCTCCACAGCTTAAGTAAGCTGAAATATTAATTGGTGGCCATATTGGCGGCCATCTTGGATGATCATGAGTGAAACCCGCCTTGTTCTTGAAATTGGTCTTAAATGAGTACTTTGATCCCAAAACCCTATGACGAAGACAACAAGTTATTATTAGTATTTGAATATGAAGGGAGTTATGCTTTAAATTAATTTTCTATGATTCGGTGGCTATTTTGGAAACAAACCACATCAATCATTCCTGAACAACACGTTTTTATTTTAAAACATTTCTAGAGGTCAACTGGGCCACCCATTATAGAGAAACCCGGATCCTATTAGATGGCATTTTGGTAAGACAATATGCTTTTAAAGAATTTTCTATGATTTGTCGACCATTTTGAAAAAACGCCCCTCTATCATTCCAGACCAACACAGGGTGTTTTTGGTTTTAAAGCATTTCTAACAGTCCCTTGTCCAAATAAACGCAGAAACCTGAACCCCTTTTCGATGTATTTGTAGGTGACATCGCTTTTTATTCGACATTTCTGCAGTCACTTGACCAAAATTTCCAGAAACCTTGACCTCCTTATAGATGGTATTTGTGGTAAAACAATACGCTTTTTTCGATTTTCGATGATTTTGGGCGGCCATTTTGAAAAAGCGCCCCACTTTGGAAACAAACCCGCCATCAATTATTCCTGAACAACCTGTTTTTATGTGAAAACATTTCTAAATCACTAGCCAAAATTATCCATAAACCCGACCCTATTAAATGTTATTTTGGTAACCATATGCCTTTAATGAAGTTCTCCTATGATTTGATGCGCATTTTTGAAAAAACACCCTCTATCATTCAGCCAACACTGTTGTGGTTTTACAGCATTTTTAACATCACTGTCACATAACGAAGAAACTTGACCCTTTTAGATGGTATTTGTGTTAAACAATACGCTTTTATTCGACTTTCTATGATTTTTGCGGCCAATTTCTAGAAAAGTGCCCCCAGGTGACGAAATAAGACACTGAAAACTCGGCGACAAGTTTGAAAGCGATTCCCTTGTGATGTCCTTGCAAAACACGAAAGGTGAAAAAACCCCCCCCTCAAAGTTGCAAAATTATCGCAGTAGTGATACTTATAGTGACCTCTGCTGCCTTACTAACAAATGTGAACATCCGTTACAGAATAATAAAATAATTGGTTTGGTTCTTGCTATTTCAGACGAATTCTAATATGCCTTTTTTTTCTTAAATAATGACACAAGTGCGAAATTAACTGGGAAACCTATAATTTTAATGAATGCTGGAAACGTCCTTCTATCTATTGCCGGGATATTTCGCCATGTGCGTGTCTCGCTCATCCATTGTTTTTCCCTCGATTCAGGCAAGTAAGTAAAGGTCATTGTTTTGTGAGTTGCATTAATTTATTAATTTGGATTTTCAATTACAACCAGGATTCCAAAGTTCGCAGGTGTAGTTTACTAGACAATTAACACCACATCTGTGCAAAAATCTATCATTTTTTCTGATGTCTGGTCCTATTGAATGAAAACCGCAAGAAAATCCACTTTAGCACCAACATCCTACGGGAACTGTTTCATTGACATACCAACCCACACTACTACCCATGAACATGCATGCTCAGCTATTGTTAGCAAGGGGGTGCCAAAAGCCCATTCAAAACCATTCGTCCGTGCTGGCGCTGACATTTTGAATATTGCACGGAATAATAATATTAAGTTTTGGGTCTTTGTATACACAATAATTCAATTCGATACACAATCCGGCAACCATATAAGTTTTTTGATGTTAGGGTGCTATTGGGTGGTTACATTTGGTCCTACCCCATGTCAACACAAGGAAATGAAATGAACGTCAGTCGTCTTGATTTAAATAAACCGGCTCAATGCATGTATCCCGGCAGAGAAACTGGATGTTTCAGGGTAACCTAAAAATTTTGTATATAGTGTTTTTTTATGATTGATTTGTATAGCCTGAGGGTCTTCTTCAGAATCTGCCGTGGTGGACTTTGTCGCACCCTTGAGGGTTTTGAGAAATTCCAAGATGGCATCCAGCGGGCCGCCGTTAATATTATCAG
>JAMKCH010059239.1:0-51965 GCA_023653785.1 Ophioderma brevispina | reverse complement strand
CAAAATATGCGAGGGAGGGTTGGAAGCGAATAATACAAATTGATGGATAATATCAGCAACACGCTATGCTTGCTATGTATGTGTTAAATGGTGTCTTCCTTGTTTGCGCGTTTGCAGATAAAGGAAGATCACCAGTGAGTTCCCCAGTATTCCATAATTGCTAATATAAAAGCTGGGTTATAGAAGTCCAGTCCCATGGTACTTCTACGAGATATATTGGTGATCGACTGAAGATATTAAGTGTTAAGATTTCGAAGCTTGGGTAAGCGCGGTTATCGGTTAAATGATGATTGGTTTTCCATATATGTCGACGATGATCTGAAAAGAAATTAAGCACATGATGATATAATTTAGTTAGCAACTAAAAATTAAACATTTTAAAACAATGTTTAACAACAATGACTACGGGCTTAAATTTTGAAAAATCCAGACGGAAAAAAGGGGAGCTTAGGGTATAGCGATTCGCGTTGATAACCACACATCAATTCTATTGCATTTCCTAGGACCTTTAAGATTAAGGTAAGATTCAATATCTTTTTCAGAGGGCGTGTGGTGGGAATCTCATGTTAACATGAATGTGGATGGGTAATAGATGGGTTATTGCGTTGCAGTAGTAATACGGGTGTAGTGACAGGTGTAAACGGCGCGTTTTTGCATGCAAATGCAATTTACGCAGCGTGACAATCACCACGCGATTGAATTCGCATCGGTTTCCAGGAATGTGCAACTTATTAAATGAATAAAAAAAGAATTGATGTAACTAGGAGTGGGCTATACGGAGGGCATTTTTTTTTTGTTGGTTTTTTCAGTGGGGCGGGTTTCTTGTATTCTGTTATTCCTATCTCACCATGAAATGACAACATTTTGTACCTATGGCCAGAAAAAAAAGTGTGCAGCGTCCTCTTGTGTCTGTCCTTTAATTTGTGGTGGGTGGGATTTGAACAGAAAATCCTTTAATTACTCTTTTCACAGTATGTAATGCTTTGTGTTCTACTACATGTAAATGAGCTCATGATAGCTGATTTTGAAAGGTGCATGAAATTTAACATTGCGTTTCTAACAAATTGACGTTTTAGGTCAAAATTAGTTGTGAGGGCGATTTTCGCGAAATTTGTCATTTCACGTTGGAGATAGGTATAATAGAATACAAGAAACTCCAGCCTAATGAAAAAGGCAACAAAAATGACCCATTTATAGGCCCACTCCTACCCTGTACCCTTTACTTTTGACAAATAATTATGTCGATAAAAAAATTTACCCATACTAAATAAGAAGAGAACTAAAACCGAATAATGTTTGGTTTTGAGCATCTTGGTGTCCTAATGGAGGCGAGATCCACAAGGGATTGAAGTACGCATTCTGCACACATCCGTCAACACGCCGTTTATCCGTCTGCGGTGTCAAATTTCATTAGGGTGGAGGCACATCCCTGCATCATGGCCTAATGCGTCTCAAATTCTCTGGACAGCATCATGAACAAAAAAACAATGTTCATGGATTCTTCAAATCGTTTTGCTAACGAGGTACATGTAACATATGGTATGTTTGGGGGGAACGGTTGGTGCAAGCGTATCTTCCCTCGCCTTTCACCAATGAGGTCTGGGTTCGATTCCCGGCGGGGGCTCGTCTCGGTGGCTTTATGTGAATTTGTTTCTCGATCCCTACTCGTTCCGAGGTTTTTTCTCCGGGTACTCCGGTTTACTCCTGCTTCTAAAATCGAGCTTCTTGGATAAATTGTTCTGGTATTATGGTTTCTTGGATGTTGCTGAGCGCCTTTCATGCAGCCGCACAGCGCCTTGATAACGTTTACGTGGGGATATGTCGCGCTGTTAAAACTACAAATTATTTATATATGCGGGTCTGATATTAGAAATTTAAGGACCATACTCAACTAAGGGAGCGAAAAAGAGAGAGAGAATTTCGCCATGTTAGGAAGAAAACATTATACGAAAATCGGACAAATGATCAAGTCACCCACCTTTTAATGCCGCTTTAGGAAACATGGCGACCTTATCAAACGAGTTTTGCATTTCTTGGACCCTAGGGAGTAACATTGCTGAAGTTACAATTCAAGATGTCAGTTTGCGTACGTTTGTCCAGTGTGTATATCAACGTAGGTACCTCAAAATTGAAAACAAATCAAAATAAAAATGCCCACACAATATGTAAAAAGGAATGTAACTAATACAGAGCGTCGAAAGAACAACTATTTAAATGCATGCAAAGTGAAAGAAGAGACATTTTCCTGGAGCTCTTTCAAAAGCTAAGCCATACCAAATTAATTTGACTCGGAGCAATCAAGGCAGGGTTGATATTCAGAGTGATGTGTTTCAGGCGTACTGCCAATCTTAGAGTAGATCACCCAATTCGGTAACCTTTAGTACTGTTCCGAAGGTATGGGCATTATATGCAGGGGATGTGCAAGTAGGTGGAAATTAAAATTCACGCTCAAATTTGTGAAACACGTAGTTCCGATAGCAAAGATATTAAATCAATACTTTGCTTAAAAAAATTTCATTCAAGTCAAATCATTATTAACTCTCAAACATTCGACTAATCGTATTTGCTTCACTGGTATTCAATGTAGCAGGTGGTTGAAATTTACTGACGTTGAGCGCCCGGTTCTGGAGACGAAGGGAAACAAAGGTCTTTGCACTCTATGTAAACATTGAAAGGCCAGATTATCTTAGTTCATTGATGAACAGGTGAATCCCCTGGGTGCATTCCTGGTCACATATTCTGCCTCTCTCTCCAACTAATCGACGCTGTCCAAAAAACTGTCATCCGGTGAACCGAGGGGTGAATCTACAGAATACTGCGTGGATTGACACAGGACATCAATACTAGAAAGATTGGACATAAATTATCAATAAGAACAAAAAGTCCGAGTATAACATACGAAAGGGAAAATGGAGATGTTATTGATTAGCAGTTGCTTAACTCTTGGTATTCGTACCCAAGGTACTGTTCAAGCGTACGGAGAGAGTGATCGAAGGAAAAGACCTGAAGCTGTAAAAACAGGCGGACATTCAAGGTCAGCTCTTCTAAATTGTGCATAATAATGTGAATTTAACTGTAGATAAGCAACATAGCTCTATACGCTGTTGAGTCTAATGAGAGAGAAAATGAGGTAATGTAGTTGTGTAAGATCCTAATAAGTTACTCGGATGCTAACCGGAAGGTGGAAAGGCAATAAAGCTATGGTATATAGCGCTCACCACTTGCGTAAGAGATGATTGTATTGATACATTGATAAATGCATTTGAATTTAAAGTAAAATCAAATGCCTTTGACTTTAAAGTATTTGTGTCGCAAAAACTATATCATGCTTCTTTTCATGCATTTCTAAAGGAAAAGTGCTACTTAACACGCATGAACCTATTGAATGATAAATTGTTTCATAATTAGTCGTCCTTTTAGGCACACACCCGATATCAGCTTTCTTGTGCTTAAACATTTACTCAGGCAACAAAACTCTGCATCCGTAAGGAGCTGGAATGCAATGTTGGACCTCTGTTGACCACCCCCGGAAAAGGCACTTTTGGCACATTTGATCAAAAGGAGAAAGAATAATCGTATTTACGCCAAACATTCGTCTCGAAACTGCATCAATCATAAAGTGAACATTTATTCCAATGTTGTGCTACGCCTCTTAGAGGTCGAATACCATACGGGGACAGCCTAGTTCCAATCAGTATTATGTAATTAAAGAATAAAAGGTATGTTTTTAACCTCTACCGTGTAGCTATCGTGTCATATCACCACGGTCGCAGCATTATTTGAAGTAGAACAACGAGGCACAGCCGAGTGTTGTTTTTAAACCGGCAGAGGCTCCCTAAAAAACAATACTTTTATACTCATTGTTTAACACTTTATTCAACATAGGGAAGCTATTAGTAAAATATTACTAAAATGATGTAGATTTTTACTAAACGAACTACCCCAGCTCTATAAAATCGGTCAGTCCATTTCAACTCTGCGTCTTCGAGGCCCCGAGCAGTTGCGTATGCGTAGTGCGTTGACACGTACGCGCTGTACCGTGAGATACCGTCTCATATCACACGGGTAAAGGGGACTCACGAGACTTTCCAGAGGAGGGCCGCCCTCAATTTGAGGACAAATTGTGTTTTGCACATACATAATGGTTGTCATATAATAATCACTGTGTGAAATAGCTAGCTCAAAACGAAGTCCTTCATATAGAAAATCACAAACTTTGTTAGATATTTCCGGCTCAGGAATGTTTGTTATTACACGGTATATCCTATTGGTATTGTTATGCAAACTAAATGTTTGCTGCATTAAAAACGAAAAAACCGATTCATCTCAAACTTGGAATTGGGCATTTTAGGTGACTATCTTTAATTCTAGTTGACTATTTTCAATACATACCAAAAAATTCTAATTGAAAAATCTCTGAGTCAGCTTTAAGAACCAATGAAATGCTTTAAAACAATCTCAATGGTTTAAGATTTTTATGTAAAATCGTGTTTTTAGCTTTTGCTACATATTAAGCTGCAGATTTACATTTAAAATTACATTTTAAGAAGTGCTTCTCTAAAATATACAGACAAACCCCAAAACTTCCGTTATTTATTTTAAATCAAGTCCATTAAAAAGAAAAGACAATAGTTTCCTGCACCTTATACCTCACTTGATATTCTTCAATCCTTTGTGGTATCATCATGAAACAGGGCAAGACACCTAGCGATCACACGAAAATGACGAACTCTACTACATCCGCCTATCTTAAGCCGGTGGTACCGTGGGATTGGTGACTGATCTTACAATTGCTTTTGGCTATAGTGCCCGTGGGCATTCTTGGAAACTCGCTGGTATACACGTTTACCTAGCACGCGTTAAAGATGGATGAATGAAATCTTACAACCAATAATCCATAGCAGCTCTTGCAATTGCCGACCTGATAACTTCCAGTGGTTATTATTCGCATCCTATACATATCGCATGTTCCTGACAATGCAGCCGGACATTTGTGACCTGCAAGTGGTATATTCCTCAATGTCTGTGGATGTCTGTTGTTGCTTCCATTTTTACATGACAGTTATCGTTTGAGCGTGACATGCTATAGTTATCCAATACGGGACAGAAAGCTGTTCACCCAAAAGGCATCAAGAATCATAATTATTGGTATTTGGTTATCAGCGGTCGTCATCAAACACTTCAGCTACTATGTTTACCATCATCATCAGGGGATGCATCGTGGTTTCCAAATTATGAATTCCAAAGAATTCATGGTTTGTCTAACATTTTTGCTTGAGTATCTGTTACCAAGATTCTCCATTTAGTTGGCAATATCCGGCACAATTCAAACTCCTCCGTTCACAAAGCACGATCACTTTCAATAGAGAAAATAAGCAAAAAAACCGTCTTCCCTTTACCCGTCTTCGAGCGCGTCGTCGATTTGTTCTGATGCCTCTTAGTGTCATTGTCGCTTTTATCGTCTGATTGGTTCGCCGGAATCAATTTTGCGTTCCTTGTTTAATCTCGGTTTAGTACCATTTGAGTACCTATTTCACTTTACCGTTTCTTTGTTGTACTGGCGTTTGCCAACTCATGTGTTAATCCCATCAGTACACCTTACGAACAAGAATTAAGAGAGGCAATTAAAGAAATTAGCAATTTTTTTGAAGAGCGCCCCAATTTTTTAAAAATTTGGAGATTTTTTACACGATTGCATGGGAACTGATAGTAAACTATACCGGTGATTGGTTTTAAGTCGAAAATGTCTATGTGTCACAAACTTAGGAATTTTGTACTAGAATAATTAGTTATCGGGGATCCCCGATAAAAATAAACGGCTGCTGGAGGAAACGGCCCTTCCTCCAATGTTGAAATAACGGGAATAGCGACATGTACGTGTCCTACGCTCATCAATAGTCGTTTTAATAATTCAGGCAAGCCAAGTTAGAGGTTATTTATTTTCTCGAGGTGGCAATATTTCATCATGGACGGACATACAAACGTAGCATTTCCATGCTCTGACGATTTAAATTTTTTTCCCCACAATCTGGGATCCCAATTCTAATACAAAAATCGCTTATTGTCATAAAATACGTCATTTTTTTAGCATTCTAGTTTGAGGTTAGTTTTCTAGACAATTACCAACGCCGTAACTGTGCAAAAAAAGATCAATTTTGAAAAATTGGGGGGCGCTCTTCTAAAAATGTGCTAATATTGCTTAAACAACAGGCTACCCGTCTTCAATGAGGTCACGGAAAATACAAAGGAATTGCACTCTTCGAAACACCAGATGATGGATCTGGATTGCAGATACAAAAGACGCGTCTAAGTAATGTCCCAGGGTGGTATGGTTATGGATGCAATGGGAAACAGGGATGGGATCAAATGCGAATGGACTTATTCCAGAAAACGAACATATAATTGTAGGTTTTAAAGAGCTTAGGGCCTCCAATTTTTTATCTCGTCAACATTTTATAAGGCGTGAGCTGAGAATTAGAAGGTTTACCTGTCAATTGGGATTTTTTGTGTGATGATTATATTTCTGAAATTTACATTGGCTAAGCTGTAATATAATTTTGTTACGGTTTTCAAAATGCAAAATGAAAATAAGAAACCTACAGATTCCATCCAAAGTTAGATTTGTTAGCCTCTACCTTATCTTTGTGGTATGTCATTTTTTACTATAAAACACTAAATAAATATGTGTATTCTGGGAACATATAGCAGATTAGTGTTGATTTGGTTGGAGGAAAAACTATCATGGTAACTCTAATTCAAATACTCATTGAAAATGGGACCTAGTTCCACATTTTGGCCAAATTAATACTTAAGTGTAAGGTCATGTGTTTTCCCGTTAGTTGTATAACTTGCCATTGAAATTTTTTACCCAAAACATAACAAAAAAAGGAAAAAAAACTCGGTTGGTACGATTCAAAATGGCGTCCAAAACCGCTTTGGGGTTCGCACAACAATGCTCCCGCCGAAAAAAAAGGAAAGGAAGGAAAAAACCACTTGCCCAGAGGACATGTTTCCATAAAAATTGGCTCCTAATAGGAGAATGATGCATTTACATTGCTGAAATAAAATTGGAAAAAAAGTTACTCCAGTACGATTAAGGGGGAAACAAGTTTTGAATAGGCGCCACCAAAAATGCTTATTTACGCTAATTAGCATAAAAACGCTTTATGGCTGATTTGATTTTTTTTTACACTAAAAACATGCGCAACTGATAATTATGCAAATTACATACAATTTTGGGCAAAATAATTTAGAGTTTTAAAACATCACGCGATAGACAAAATGACTGCCATACATTAATGATACTCAAAAGTTAGATCCAGAGGTTAGTACCATCACAGGGCTTCCAATGTGTAAAGAAAGTCCAAATGCACACAGTTAGCTAATCAAATGGAATGAATGGAAGAAACACCCAACGCCTTGAGGTGGCGGTCTTTTTTTTCACAAAACTTACAGCATTACCTCACAACATGTGTTTGAAAAGTCTCATTTATTATGAAGTTATGTATACACCAATCGATTTTTTTCGCACATTCCAACACCTCACTGCAGCCACAGCTGGGGTGCATTCATGCTTGAATTCGCCCAAATGTGGCAGATAAGTGTAGCTTTGAATTATACTAATCAAGCGTGGTACAGACGTACCAAAAGAGTGGGGGAGGTTTTGGGTTGGAGCATGGAGGTAGGTAGGAGACGAGAAGGAGAAAGCTCTTCCCGAATTGCATTACGCAACGCCGATTTATCCCAATTATATCACTTGGGCACTCATGTGTAAAAGCATGACCAACAAAGGCCGCTTCTCGGCAGGGAGTACTCTCATGTTCCATGATCATCGCGACAGAAGCGGGGCACGCTCAGTTGAACAAGATATGACCTGTGCGCAGAAAGGAGAAAGGTTATCCCCGATGCGCAGTGGTTGTTTAACATGTGGAGACGAAAACAAAGAGATGAGTCGATTACAGCCGAAATTCTGAGTATTTCAGTCCAAAAAAATTGGAGATGAGAGCATGTTCCTAAGATGAGTACAATGATTTTAGTTTTTGAAAACTTGGTGTTTTAAACCGCCGTATTTTCTTTAAAGTATGTATTTGGAAGGCGAAATCTAACTGAATTGGGAAGAAAAATTGCCGTATCAAACAATGACAACACCTTGACAGTGCCGGGAGTTGCCCGTTTTCTATTTGGTTCCGAAGTTGGTCATATTTACCACAGGATTGTAATGTTAGTTAAGCAGATAATGGTAAAAAATTGTGCATTTGTTATAAAAGGCATCAACTTTGGCAGACGAGAGAGAATTGAAATTTGGAAAACAATTGGTTATGGACCCACCTGCACAGGTTAAGTTCAATGTACCTAGAGGTCACAAAAGGTCAATTGAGGTCAAAAGACATTAAAACATGCAGAATAAGGTTGCGTAGCTCTCGTAGCTCGAACAACATAAACATTCTCATGGATCTATTTGTGACAACATTTCGACTTAATCAAAGGACGGTCTTCTGCCTTAAAGGGACACGAGTTCATGAGGATACAAAATTTATTAATTTGCGCTTTGTTGTTGAGAAAGCACCGAGGACATTTCGTAGGTTTATTGAACCAAAGAAAGAAAACCAAACACTAAGTTTTGAACTCCCCTGCTGTCCTGATCGGCCCCAGAAACAAGCCTTACTCGGTTATCTGTCATGCACGACCGAAAATACAAACGCATTATGATTACATGAAGATGCTGTTACGGCTTATGCCCTCCCGGTTTGATTTAATATATTGGTACAACTTGGTTTTACACACATGGGGGAGGGGGCATTATTTTGCTGTGGAAATGTCCTCTTATATCTTTAGCTTAATACATTACTTAACATGAACTTTATTGAAGAGATACAGGGACATTAGCTCACTGGGGATTAATTTCGTGTCATTTGTTTGTGAAAATGACACAAGTCATATCATATTTTTAATCACCAAAAGCCACAAAAGGGAACAATCGGATTTTATATATTTATACTTTGACACTCTCACATGTTATAGGGAAAATCAAGTGATTTTGGAATGGGAATTTGAAGCCGTAACTGCCAAGAGAAAAGTAGATAATACAAATTCTGAAACAGCATCTACGGCATTTCATCAAGTTATCTTCTAAACAATTAAAAAAATTTGTTCATTTGAAGGCCTGCAAAAATCTAAATATTGCGGTCATATAAAATTTCACCCACATCATTGAGGAAAAACAAAAAGTGTATAGCGGTTTTTTGGTTAAACTGATACCAAACATGTGTACGAGACCACGGACTGACAATCGGGGAGTCCACCTTTAAGTAATTCCTCGAGTCTCAATTGAAGTTTCAGTTGGTCTTTCGCTGGGCCCCCCAATCATAGAGGTAGGAAATTTTGTAGAGTTTGGTCCCTGTTAATTAGGCTAGATGTGGTCCCCAAAAGAGGGACCGAATAAAAAAGGATTTGATTTTTTGTTTGTGCAACGTTTAATCAATAAAGCCCAAACACTACTTAGAAACCATTTTTATTTCAGAACAGTTGGTTGGTGCTATTGGTGAAAGACAGTAAGGGCATGTGGTGGGGACCCCCCCCCCCCCTTCCAAAAAATTGTGAAATCCTTAATCTTGTTCGCAATTCTACGACCGTGATGTGCGATTTTTTGCATGAACTTTATGGAAATTCACTGTCCCCTAACGGGTTACATCTGCCCCTCGATCCCCCCCAAAAAACATTTCTTGTGCTGCGTTGTTCATCTTAAATGATTGAGGTTTGACTTTAATTGGGTGCTTTGCTTCCCAACAAAAATTTGCTCAGTATTAAAGTTAATATGAGACCCCCCCCGTCTTTCTCTTCTTCCTCCCGACAGGATTCGCTCTGTGAAAAGTGTATGCCCCGCCCCCACCCCCCCCCCCTGCACCTAAGATTGGTGTGGAAAACCAAAATGGCAAAAATAAATTGATATCGGGCCAGGCCTAACCCTAGGCCTACTTGTTGAATAGGCTCTATTGATAACTGGAATTTATTTCATCTGTATATTTCCTACAAACATGAATATAGGAAATTATAATTTTGATTAGGCCTACATTGGAAATAACCGCGTACTCCTACGAGATCAATGTTAATTCTTGAAATCATGTGCCATCAACATTGCATCGATGTACATTAAATGCTGTGGTAAATATGGCGATGGGACGTCCATTTTACAATACTTTGTATACGGATCATGGGCTTAAAACATGTATTTTCTCTGAATGAAAATCGGATAATCGCCAAGGGTCCATTTATTTTTTCACACCAATGTGGCCACCGTCGGGACAAGATTGGAAAACGGGCAACTTCGGACACGGTGAAGTGGTGTCATTGTGTAGATACGGCATTTTCCTTTTCTTCCCAATTCAACTAGATGTTGTCTCCAAATATACTTTTTAAGAAATCCCGGGACGCTACACGGCGCTACAAAACATTCATTTTAAAAGCCGAAAAGTACGAGTTAAAACTAGAATCAAATGAATCATCTTAGGAAGCATGCTATCTCGCTTTCTTATAATTGACCACAAATGATCCGAATAGCTTGTTTTATTACAATTTAACCTTGAAGATGATTGGACGGGAACGCGTGGTTCCATGTCTAAAAATAATCAATACTCATATTTAATTGTAAACATGTCTGGGCCAAGTTTCATGCTTTTATAAAGAAATGCAGAATTCTTAGATGTCGCTATCTGCTTAACTATGTACAAACGATGCAATGTTGGACGGCACATTCTATCACAATCAATATCGATCTCGTGTTGTATTGTTGCAATACAATATTTACGACCTGTTTTTAGCGAGGGGCGATGATCATCGTCAAAGTTATTGGGAATAGCTTTCTCGCTTCTCTCCTATCCGTCCATGGTTTGGGAGTCTGTCCCCCCCAACAAAAACACATTGGTGCGCGGATCAATTCTGAACCATCAATTGGGCTGTCGGATTTGTCTATAACAGAATAAGTCCACTATCGATAGTTCTACTTTGTGGTGTGCCGCAAAGCTCTATCTTTTTTGTTCATTATTTATGTTCATGAATTGTGAATACCTCTAGTATTTTAGATTTGGTTTATTTGCTGACTTAACTACTGTCGATCTATAAGCAAAACCACAACGGCGACGAGTTTTCTTTGTTCCGTTTACAACGTCCTTCCCCGATATAAACAAGTTAATGTGAGTGAAGTAAAGAAAAAATCACCGTTGGTAAAACCTGAAGTCCTATTGTGTGTAGGGTGACTGCAACTAACTAATTCTCCCAGAACGTAATATCGATTTCCTAACATGACGTACCCAATGTACTGTCGAAAGTGAAGTTTCAGTAAATCTCAATAGGTAGCAAAACGGACCTAGTCAGGCTTGACTAATAGAGGGTTAACGCACATCAGTAAAAGAAACACTTTACGTTTACAATACAGGGTATTTGAACCGACCATTGGTGGCTATGCAACAACTCACGGTCGGATTGGGGTAGACGTTCCATATAAGTCCCATCGTCACATGAGGTATTGCCATCCTTTCCGACAAGCGCTAAATACTACATCTGGCTGCAACGTCCCACAGCGCAAATGACGGAATGAATTGTAATACCTGATTTGGATCCATGGGACTTATACAGTGATTTAAACAAAAATTACCCCTGATTTTGTCCGCCATTTTGAATTTTTCATTTTTTAAATAGCATATATCTAACATAAGTATCATCAAAAAGCCTATCCATCTTTAACCCTCGTCTAGCACTGAGCCATTTTTTTGGTAACAAAACTCCCGAGGGGGGTTGTTTTTGGGGCCACCCCCCTTGTGATTTTTCGTTACTGAACAACCACGATTCCTATAAATTTGGTACCAATAAGGATAGCTTAGATTGTCTTTCTCTTCTTTCCATTGGTACCGACATAAGTACCAACATCCCCATTCTTACGTCCCATGACGTCATATGTTGAGGACAGGGCCCGAAACTCTGAATTAGGTGGAATTGATTAGTGCGCAATTTTTCCGCAGACTCAAACACACCTATTTGCTCTAAAAATCAACTGTCATTATAGAAAACTAGTCATTTTCACATCAAGTAGAGTCAAACCGCATGACAATCCTGATTTCTCCTCCTAACCTGTTTGGCGAAATTGAATTTTTTTCACTGTGTGTGACTATTGAACTCAGTTTTGATGACATGCGAACTTTATGACGTCATTGTGACGTAATGCTAGGCCTGTTTGGACTCATTCTGGTATCATGGAAAGAGGGCGGACTATAGCTATCTATTTGGTTGCAACAATCAAGTGTCTGGGAATTTTCTGTGTTGTTTAGGCATGTTGGTATTTCTCTGTTCCGCAGGGGGGGTGGTTGCCACCCCCCTTTCCATCACTTTGGATCACCCTTGGGGGTATCTAGACTATACCCGTGGATGTTTGTTTTTGGATGAAAAGGAGCGGAACAATGTCATTGATTGGGCAATTACTAATAATTTGGCACCAAAAAAGGGGGTTTTAGCATGCCGGGGAAAAACCTGAAGGGTGCCCCCCCCCCTTCGGTAGAACGAGGTTATTTTGCTTCAAAGATAATTCAATCGGTTAATTATAGGCCGATCTACAGTCGTTCTTTTGAATTAGTATTCAGCTTTTACCACCTTACCAACCTAACCCATCCAAAGGATTCCTTAAAAATGCACGGCGGTGGCCAACTAAGCCAATGACTCCCCAAAATTATGATAAGGTATGTCATTTTATGCTCAAATAAGTGGCATCTAAAGGTAACCCAGTGATATGGTAAGTATATTTGAACACTTGTTCAACAATATTGTGGTCCTACATACAGACAATATTTAAAACCTCACAAGGTTGTCCAATTTCTGTTCCTTCATATTTATGATTCATTTTCAACTCCTCCAGAACACTGCTAATTAATCAAATTATTTATTTTTTCAATTATTTTTATGATGATGAGGACATAGAAACGTTAAGGGGCATCCTCTAAATTGTCACTGAATTTTGTGGGTTAAATAGGGTCACATTTATTATGCAGTCAATAAGAGCCCGATTTTCTTTGGACAACGATTGCTTCGCTGCAAGCATTCATTTATGTGAATCCGTGGACAGAGCGCAAAACAACTCTTGATCAAACGATGTACGCGGTTATACCTACCGATGTGGAATGATCTAAGCAGCAAATTAAAGATAATGATCTCGGCTTTCAAGATATCAACATATGTAATATATATTACTGAAAAATCAAATGGGGACAAAATCAGGGTATTGTTTACCTCACCCCTGTATAGAAGAAACGTCTACCCGGATTTGTCTATTTTCATTCATGCCTGACAGTTTTGCTATATGAAGGCTTACAACATACACACTTCGTCTGGGCTCTATGCATCTCATAGACAGAGCCTCCGTTCGAGTGCCCGTATAATATATCCCTAACGCCCCTTAACCTGCTTTATTGCACTCTTATAAAACACGGAACGACCTTGCCTGTTTTAGGGTACATGCCCCCTAGAATCCACAAGAAAAATAACGCTTACCTTCCTTGTGTTGCAGTATCGTCAGTTGGTAGTCATTTTTTTTCGAAAAGGACGTTTTATTTATTGCATGCACTTCTGGTTCAAGTCTGCCTTACGTGTAAAACCTGTCTTAACTGACGTCCAAGAGGAACAAAATGTGGTTTCACAGTAATCTGGATATTACGAAAATGACGAATCAGATCTGTAAAAACGGTTTCCACGTGAAAAAGATCCTTTAGTCTTTTAATTACAGAATAATGGTATGATTTGGGGAATCGTTACTTTCTTTAACACGAATTGAAACCATGCGATACCATTATTTTAATGGGAACAACACACGCAACGTTGGCAAGGCGCGAGCGAATGTAGCAAACGTGTTATGGCGATAGCGATTTCACTTCCAATAACGTCATACGCAGCGCGACTACCTGGGTCCCATTGTCGAATTGAACCCGGAGATCAGCCAAAAAATGCTTGCATCTTCACAGCTGTTTAAGCATATACATATTAGACCAAGCCCGCCCCTCCAACCTTGAGGAAGGGTTCTATGGGTCTTGCATGGGCCAAGTTTCTGGGGCCCAAGCAGCCCATGTGGGGCCCTCTTTTTTTGGCGTCGGGAACCATGATGCCCCAGTGGGTTTTCTACTTGGGCCGTAGATTGGTACTTATAATGGGGCCCTTATGTGGCCAAGTACAAATCACACGCATTGTAAAAACGGCTAATTATATGCTTTACTTAAAAGAAAAAAAGAGTTCTAGGACAGTTTTGGATATGGTTTTTTAATTCCAACTTTCAGGTAGGCATCACTTTCCTCTCATACTAACATGGTTACAAATAAATGGATTACTTACCTTGGTTGATTCGAACTGGACCTCAGATCTTAGTCCTAATGCTCTATCCAGTCCGCCCACGTTACTTACTGACAATTGGCTCAAATAGATTATTTAAAGAGTGTTGAAGTTCAAATGATTAAACTTGTACGTATGGCCGTCATATCGACAGGATGGAGTTTACTTGACCGTATTTAGATAAAGTTAGATAATTATTTAATACAAAGATGGAAATAGAAACATTTTACCCCAACTGGGCTCAAAATGGGCTGCCCTGGAAATGCCCATCCTTGCATATCGAAAAATATACTCAGCCGGCCAATTGAAAAACTACAATGAACCCATTTAGGAAACCCACTAAAGCCAATTAAAGAAAAGCATAATGACCCATTGAAAACCTACAATGGCCCCATTTGGAAAACCCACTTAAAGCCCAAGTAAAGAAACCCATCATTGACCCATTGAAAACCTAAAATGGCCCCATTTGGGACAAAACCCCATAAGCCAAAGAAAGAAGACTATCAGTTAACCCATTGAACAACTACACTTGCCCGATTAGAAAGCCCATGTATTTCCCATGCCCACGTATGCCCATATATCCCAAGAGAAACCCAAACGGGCCCCACTGACCATTACCTTGGGTAAAACTATGATGGTTAGCCCAGATAAATCCCACATGGGACCAACCCAAGTAAGCCCAATAAACACACATAATGGATTGCTACATGGGGCCCATTAGAATTGGCCCACATGATACCATGTCCACCATGCCCCATACAAAAACCCACATGGGCCCAATGAGGAATAAACCACAGGGTACCCTTACAACCACATGGGCCCCCATTAGGAATGGCCCACATAAAACCCATGCCCACTATAGCCCCGCTTACCCAAACAAAACCCACATGGGCCCCAGCACGGCATGTTGGAGGGGCGGAGAGTTAAAGGTCCTAGGAAATGAGATGATAAACCTACCCAAATCTTTACGGGGCATTCCACTTCAATCAACAGGGCCAGAAAAAAGATACACTATAGTGGACATCATTAGTGATTTTCAGTCAGTGTCCTGAATAGATTCACACCAGTCACCTGGAATTTTCTATACTGTCTGAAAAATCAATAGTTCACTAATGATGTCATCACCAACCCAAATATCGAATGCTTTCTCGTCCCTCCTTGTAGACTTGACACAAACCACATAAATGTTATTTGCATTTCCTGGGACCTTTAAGATTAAGGTAAGATTCAATATTCTTTTTCAGTGGGCATGGTTCATCATGTTAACATGAAATTTGATTGGTTTAGATAAAAGCTCCGCCCATCATTACTGGGTAATAGATGGGTATTGCGTGCAGTAATTACGCGGTGTAGTGACACGTGTAAACGGCGCGTTTATTTGTATGCAAATGCAATTTACGCAGCGTCACAATCACCACGTGATGACTAACGCAAATTATTTAAATGAATAAAAATTAATGATGTAACTAGGAGTGGGCTATACGGAGGGCAAAATTTGTTTTTTGGTTATTTTCATTAGGGCTGAGTTTCTTTGTATTCTGTTATACCTATCTCAACATGAAATGACAACATTTTTTACCTCTGGTCCAAGAAAAAAGTGTGCAGCGCCCTCTTGTGTCATTTCCTTTAATTTTGTGGTGGGAGTGGATTTTACTCTTTTCACAGGTATTTGTAATGCTTTTGATGTCTACTTACATGTAAATGAGCTCAAGATAGCTGATTTTGAAAGGTGCGTGAAAATTGGACATGCGTTTTCTTAAAAATTGGACGTTTGGTCAAAATTTAGTGTGAGGGCGATTTCGCGAAATTGGTCCTTTCACGTTGATTGAAGGTATAATAGAATACAAAGAAACCCAGCCCTAATGAAAAGCAAAAATGACCCATTTATAGCCCACTCCAAATGTAACAATACTTTTGACAAATAATTTATGTCGATAAAAAATTACACGATACTAAATAAGAACGAGAATAAAAGAGGAAATTTGTTTGTGTTTTGATCATCTTGGTGTCATAATGGATGCGAATCCAAAAGGGATGAATTTACCCATTCTGCCACCACATCCGTCAACATGCAGTTTATTCCGTTGAGGCTGTCAAATTCATTAGGGTGGAGGCACATCCCGTGCATCATGTCCTAATGCGTCTCAAATTCTCTGGACAGCATCATGGAACAAAAAACAATGTTCATGGATCTTCAAATCGTTAGTTACCAAGATACATGGTATGCGGTCTTGATATTAGAATTTAGGTACCATACTCATACTAAGAGAGCGAAAGAGAGAGAGAGAGAGAATTTCGCCATGTTAGAAAGAAAACATTATACGAAAATCGGACAAATGATCCAGTCACCCACCTTTTAATGCCGCATTTAGGAAACATGGCGACCTTATCAAACGAGTTTTGCATTCTTGGACCCTAGGGAGTAACATCTGCTTGAAAGTTACAATTCAATATGTCATTTTGCAGTACGTTTGTCCAGTGTGTATATCAACGTAAGAGAATACTAATATAATCTCTCCTTAAGTGACAGGAGGAGATTTTTTTAGGATACGAATTTCTCTCAAATTTCACTGGATCGGTTGTAGACCACCTACCGAGAACGTTTCGAAGGGGCTTAATGTATTCGGCGCGGGCGCAGGCGCAGGTGCGGGCGCAGGCATATAAATGCGGGATTCTCAGGATTATATGGTAGGCCGTTGCATCTAAAATCCATGTTTTTATGGGGTATTGCCTGAAACCCAAATCGGCCAATTCTGTCCAAATTGATCAAAATAATGATTTGTAAACAAAGTGGACACTTTGCAAGGTTCCAGGAAGATCGGGGGGGTAGGACATGCCAACCTAGTAACAGCAACAGATCTACATCAACTTCCGGCGTAACCCGAGTGCTAGTCCTATTCAAAGACGTAACGGTAGGAGGGCGCTCTTACGTATATCGTACGGTCACACCCAGGCTTGACAAAAGAATATTTAATTTAAATGACCGTTATTGGAAATTTCACTGTTTTGCAGCGAGGTTAATCCACTAACCTCGACGGATTTTGACGTCAATATTTTTTTTCCTTAAATTATCATGATATTACTCTTTTGAACGAAGGTTTAAGAGCCGATTTTGTAATGTCACTGAGACAGAGACTGCCATAATAAATGCACGTATCAGTTCCCCAAATTACCGTTGGAAATCCCCAATGCCCAAATTGCGCAGATCTGTCTTAGGTTTTTGGACGGTTCCATGTGTTTTCGGCTCCTTTGTGTTTCAATGGTTGATGACCATTGCCTGGAACCCAAATTGGCCATTTTGGGTTCCAGAATGTTCAAATAATGATTTTTTAACAAAAGTGGACACTTCGGAAGTTTCCCAGAAGGTTTTTTTGATCGTTCCCGGTGTTTTGGGCCTGCTTTGTGTTCCAATGGTTGATGAGCATTGCCTGGTCCTCGATTCAACTATTTTCTTTCAAAATGGTCAAAATAATGATCTTTAAAGAAACGTCCACTCTTTTAAAAACAAAGTCCACTTTTTCGAAGTCCGCACCCCAATTAATCCTGCGTACGGCCCTGCAGATGTCTGAGGGGTGTCCCCCTAAGAAGTTGGGGAATTAAAATTGAAACCTGAATTTTGCCATTTGGAGTAACATTTTTATTTGTGTATTTTGCTACTATTATTCGGAGTAAATCAACCATCTTACCCTATATACTTTCTATAGACTGAATTGTGGGTGTTACAGAATGTGTCTGAGGGGGATTCGGGATGTGCCTCCCCCAGTTGGAAAAAATAAAATGAAAATCCAAATGTTGCCATTATTTTGGTGCAACAATTTTTGTACTGTTTTGTGTATTTTGCGACTATCTATCATGGCTGCGAGAGGCCACCGTAACAGACAAAAGAGGAAAAAGGAGAAATCAGTAGCGTCAAATCAGAGTAAAATCTCAAAAATTGGATGAAAATATAAGAAAAAGCTTAAATTTTAGCAACAAAAGATTTTCAAAAAAGAGGAAATCAGCTGAAAAGAGAAACTCTCCCATCCCGCGAATCCCCCCCCCCCCCCGCACGGAACCTGAGCGCCACTAAGAAAGGGGGTCCGAGAGTGCGTAGGGAGAGGTCCCCACCATCCCAAAGCCATATAGGGCCTCCTGGGCAAACCAAAACCCAGAAAAAAGGCTATGAGCCTTAACATTTTAGTGCTCAAGCTAAAAAAACCTCCGTTAGTGCCCAAGGGGGGGTGGGGTTCCTAGGGACCCAACCCAGATAACCACTTTCCCATGGGAGTTTGATCATGACACTAACACAAGTAAATGGGGGTCATGTAAGAACCACATACCCAAAATAAAAATGAAAATCCGAACTTTGACTTATGACCTAGGGCCGAATTGAAAGGGTTCGCACATTTCCATCCTCAGCAACTCCAATACAAGGTTTTGAACCAGAATAATTCATTATATCTACTCTAGAATAACCAATTAAAATAATCATTGCAAAATATAGCCAAATTTATACCATCTTATATTTTTCTCAGAAACTTCAAAATCACCTTAGTTTTCCCATAGACTTACACAGTTAAGAGCACGGTCATGACAAAATGAAAATTAATGCTACCAGCATATAAAAGGTTATTTGATTTAAGTATTATTAAAGGTCCATGGCCCGATCGCTAATAGCCTCGTTCCCAGAAGCCTTAGATTTTACCGGAAGTGGTCAACATTTTGGTATCAGAAGAAAGCTACTATTTTTCTCATTTATCCTGTGAAATCTTAGAGCAAAATGATGTTTGGGTTGGGATTTATGAGCGATAATGTACCCCATTTTGGTCGACCAATATGAATTTTACACAGTACCCTATGGGGCTTACAAATCACGTTTTTAGCTCTCACATCAAAACGGATTGAAATATCGGCGAGAAACATTACAGATGGGGTTTTGGAGTGAAGACCAATCTATCAAGATGAAAACTTCATAGCCTTAAATCGGGCCATTTGCAACACTATTCAAAGGGCCCCACCGTCCCCACAAATAAGCAGCAAACATTTTTCCAGCACAAATGAATACCGAACCCAAATTCGGAACATTGGGTAAGCTAAGTAAAAGCTTTTTCTCTATCTGATTATAAAGTACGAATTACCAAAAATAATAAAAATAATGCATAGGCATCATTTTCGCAGTTTAAGTATTATAGTGAGGTCTCGTATCGGGTTTGACTCGCATAATCATATTACGCATTGAACTAATCAATATATATTATTTTTAAAACAGTGAAAGCACCAGAAATTATTATGTTGAGGAGGAAATGAGGGACTAACAATAATCACGAAATTCATGTCGATTTGGGTAATTTTACTGCTGAGACTAAGGGGACAGCCACAAGTCTCTGTTCAAGACAAATGTGCGGACAACGCTCTAATGGGGAGGGCCATTTTCCCCTCCCCCCATTCCTCACTGCCTCCAAGATGTCAGGGAGAAACACAATGACGAAACCAGTGTTGAACAAAGGATTATAAAGGAAAGGATGGTTCATGTTCAATGGTCCCATGCATCCACCCTACTCCTCGCGCGCTCGTGCGTAAGGAATGTTTTTTTATTCTGCGTAAAAACTCTTGCTACGCGGAATGTGCGCTCTTGTTTGTTATGCGCGGGCAATCGACGCTTCATGCTTCGAAGACTTTTGGAAGATATTGGGCTTGGAACGAATGCCAAAGTTGAATATGACCGCAAACTCCTTACCTTCATGGTCATCAACCATTGAAAACACAAAGCAGGGCCAAATAACAACCGGAACCATCGACCAACTTCCGGGAAACTTAGTCCAGAATTGTCCACTTTTGTTAAAATTCATTATTTTTGACCCTCTTATTTTGACCATTTTTGACAGAAATTGCCAATGTGGGTTCCAGGCAATGCTCATCAACGTTGAAACCGAAGCATGCCAAAAACACCATGAACCATCCAAAACTTCCGGGAAACTTCAAGAAGCGCCCACTTTTTGTTTAAAAAAAAAATCATTATTTGAAACCATTCTGGACAGAATGGGCCAATTTTGGGTTGTAGGCAATGGTCATCAACCATTGAAATACAAAGGACCAAAAACACATTGAACCATCAAAAACCATTCCGCGGGGGGGGGGGGCGGGGGGTAAGACGCGATCTGCTCAGTTGGGCAGTGGGGGATTTCCAAACGACGGTAATTTGGGGAACTGCTACGTGCATTTAATTATGTCAATTTTTTTTTATTTTGTTCATTTTAGATAAAAATGGCCGATTTTTGTTCGCAGGCAATGTAAAAAACCATTGATATACAGAGGAACCCCGAGAAAACTGGGAACCATTTCAAAACCTTCCAGGAACTTCCGATTGTCGATCTTATTGTTAATGGGCCATCCCCCAAAAACCTTCCGCGTGGGGGGGGGGGGGGGGGGCACGATCTGCTCAATTTGGATTGGGGATTTCAAACGGTAATCTATGGAATTGCTCCGTGCATTTTATTCATCCAGTCTCTTTATCATTGGTCCTTACAAAATCGGCTCTTCAACCTTCGTTTCCAAAGAATCTGAGTAATATCATGACAATTTAAGAAAATATTGACCTCAAAATCCGTCGAGGTTAATGGCTAACCTGGCTGCAAAACGTGCAATTTCTAATAACGGTCAATTTTAGATTTAAATATTCTTGACCAGGCCTAGCCTTTAGTCAAGCCTGTGTGTGACCGTTAGAGCGCCCTCATACCGTTACATCTTTGAATAGGACTAGCACTCGGGTTACGCCGGAAGTTGATGTAGATCTGTTACTGTTACTAGGTTGGCATGTCCTACCCCACCGCCCACCCACCTTCTGGGAATCTTCCAAAGTGTCCACTTTTGTTTTATAAAAATCATTATTTTTACCAATTTGGACAGAAATGGCCGATTGGGTTTCAGGCAATGCCCGATAAAAACATGGTTTTTAGACGCAACGGCCTACCATATAATCCTGAGAATCCCGCATTTGTATGCCTGCGCCTGCGCCCGCGCCTGCGCCTGCGCCCGTGCCGAATACATTAAGCCTTCGAAGGTTTATTGGACAAACAGGTGCAAAAGAAAACCGCAAACCTTGTTTTGAACTTGCCTGCTATCGTAATCGTTTCCCATAGAAAACCGTGCTTTGACTTTCTGTTGTGCACGACAGAAACTACTAAATCATCATCTTGTTACATAAAGACGGCGTATTCGGCTTATTCACCTCAGGTGTGATCTAATACATTGGTAAGCATTCCAAATATGTAAAAAACCGGGGTTCGAGAAAAAAATGGCGGCGCTTCTTCCTGGAAATCTCATCATGTCTCTTTAAAAGGTACCTCAAAAGTGAAAACAAATCAAAATAAAAGAGAAAGTAGCAATGCCCACACAATATGTAAACGGAATGTAATACAGAAAGTTCTAAAGAAACTATTAATGAATGCAAATTGAAAGAAGAGACAGTTTCCTGGAGCTCTTTCAAGCTAAGCCATACCAAATTAATTTGACTCGGAGAAATCAAGCAGGGTTGATATTCAGATGATGTGTTCAGCGAGTACTGCAACTAATACTGCGTGGATTGACAGAGAAATCAATACTAGAAAGATTGGACATAAATTATTTATCAATAAGAACAAGATACGAGTATAACAGACGAACTGAAAAGGAAGGTGTATTGATTAAGGAGTTGCTTAACTCTTGTTAAATGTACTCAAGTACTGTTCACGTGTACGGCGAAAGTGATCTGTAAGGAAGAGACCTGAAAGCTGTAAAACAGGCAGAAATTTAAGGTCAGCTCTTCTAAATTGTGCATAATGTGAATTTATACTGTCGATAAGCAACATAGCTCTATACGCTGTTGAGGTGTATGAGAGAAATATTATGTTTAAATGTTATTTTGGAAGTGCCTAAATAATTTACTCGGATGCTACCGGAAGGTGGAAAGGGCAATAAAACGATCGCTATATAGCGCTAACCACTTGTGTTCCTCGATATTCGATATTGATAAATTGATAAATGCATTTGAATTTTTACATTAAAATCATGTCTTTGACTTTATTCTTAAAGTGTTTGTGTCGCAAAATATATCCTGCTTCTTTTTTCATGCATTCTAAAGAAAAGTGCTACTTTAACACGAATGAACCATTGAATGCAACTTGTTTTCCATAATTAGTAGTCGTCCTTTCAGGCACCACCCGAGATATCATATCCTCTTTCTTGTGTTAAACTTTTACTCAGTCACAAACTGGGAGCTTGGAATTCTAATGTTTGGCCTCCTTGTTGGACCACGTCCGGAAAGGCACTTTTTGGCACATTTGATCAAAAGGAGAAAGAATTATCGTATTTTTACGCCAAACTTGTCTCCCGAAACTGCATCAATCATAAAGTGAACATTAGTTCCAATGTGTGCACGCCTTAGAGGTCGACTACATTACGGACAAAGCCTAGTTCCAATCCGTATTATGTATTAAAGAATAAAGTACTGTGTTTTTAACCTCTACCCGTGTAGTATCGTGTCATATCACACGGGCGACAGGCCGACGCTTAATTTTAAGAAGAACAACGAGGCACAGCCGAGTGTTTTACACGGCATAGCTAAAACAATACTTTATTCTCATTCTTATACAACACTTTTATATTCAACATAAGAAACTATTAGTAACATATTACTACAAGTTCTGGTAGTATTATGCAACGAGTACCCTACCCCAGGTCTTTAAATCGGTCAGTCATTTGTTCACTCTTTTTCGGGTTTCCCCCCCCCCCCCTTTCGATTGGCCTCGAGCAGTGCGTATGCCTAGCGCGTTGACGCGAACGCGCTGTACCATGTGATACCGTCCATATCAACCCGTTAAGCTGACTCAGAGATTTCCACTGGGAGTGCGCCCTCATTTTTGAGACAATTGTGTTTTTGCATGTACATAATGGCTTGTCCATATAATAATCAAACTTGTGTGAATAGCTAAGCTCAAATCGAAGTCCTTCATATAGAAAATCACAACTTGTTAGACACGGTATCCTATGGTATTGTTTAGCAACAAATAAGCAACGAAAAATCCGATTCATCTCAACTTGGAATTGGGCATCTTAGGTGACAATCTTTAATTCTATTGACTATTTTTCATCAATAATAAAAACAAATTATAATGAAAAATCTCTGAGTCAGCCTTTAAGAACCAATGAAATTGGCTTAAACAATCCAGTGTTTTAAAAGAATTTTATGGTAACTCTGTGTTTTTTTTTAGCTTTTGCTACATATTAAAGCTGGCCAGTTTACAGTTAAAATTAATTTTAAGAGGTGTCGTCTCTAAATATGCCGAACACTAACTTCCGTTCTTTATTTAAAATCGAGATAATTAAAAGAAGACAATAGATTCCTGCACCTTTATTACCTCACTTGATAGTCATTCCATCGTTTGTGAATCCTCCAGAACAGGGCAAGACACCCTCATCCATCACACGAAAATGACGACTCTACTGCATCTGCCTATTTAAACGGTACCCGTGGGATTGGCGACGATCTTCCATTGGTTTTTTGGCTTATCGTGGGCATTCTTGGAACCTCGCTGGTATACAGGTTTACCTTAGCACGCGTAAGCTGATGACATCTACCACCAATACATTTCAATCAGCTCTTGCAATTGCCGACCTGATAACTGCCTCTGTATCATTCCGCTCCTATACTATCGCATGTTCCTGACAATGCAGCCGGACATTTTTACTGCAAAGTGGTATATTCCTCCAATATCATGTGGATGTCTGTGGTTGCTTCCATTTTTACATTGACAAGCTTTATCGTTTGAGCGTTACATTGCTCTTAGTTATCCAATACGGTACAGAAAGCTTTTCACTCAAAAGGCTCAAAATAAATTTTGGTATTTGGTTATCACGTTCGTCATCAACACATCAACTACTATGCTGTCCATCTTCATCAAGGTGTTTGCATTGTCGAGTTTCCGAGTATGGAATTCCAAATATTCTTTGTGTGTCTACAATTTTCTCATTCTGTTACCAATGATTCTCATGTTGGTTACAAATATCCGCGCAATTCAACTCCTTCAATCACAAGCACGATCCCATTCGTTAATGAAAGGTAAACCAAAGAGCGGCCCTACACTTTCTCTTCGTCGAGCGCGTCCGTCGAGTTATCATGATGCTTCTATTGTCATTGGTCACTTTACGTTTTTGCTGGGTCCCCACCCCCCCCCACCGGATCAGCTAGCGTTTCTCCGCTTCATCTACGGTTTAGTCCCGTCTCAGTACTTATTTGTAACCTATACCGTTTCTTTGTCGTACTCGGGTTTGCCAATTCATGTGTTGAATCCATCAATTTACACCATAACCAACAGAACTTTAAACGGCAATTACAAAACAACAAATGCCGTGTTTAATGAGGCACCAAAATACAAGAAATGCACTCTTTGAAACACCAGTTGTTGGATCTGGTTGTCAGCTACAAAGACATCGCAGGTCGTGTCCCAGGATGGTATAGTCGTGGATGCAATGGGAACTTCAAATGAATGAAACCCGAATTAACATATAACATGTAAGATTTACAAGAGTTGCAACTTTACCAGAACCAAAGTATAATATATAAATGTTGAAACCTAATAATAATTGTTTTAGCTGGTTAGCTTGGTCATGAAGGGTCGTTCTTTATAGAGCTTTAACAACATCTTTAAAATATGTTCATGAGGTGAGCGGGCTCTTCTGTTGTCTCGGAATCCCAGATAAGAATTCGCGCATGTAAATTTCTACCGCTAGACTGCTTGGCTCCCTAACGGAGATCGCTGACATAATAAAGAATAAAAGTGCCTGACAATAAGTGTTTTCTGTGTAACACAGTCCTAGCAACTTACTCGATTCGCGCTGATATAGAGCTGGGGAAAAGTTTAGGGTCATATCCACAAGGTGAAATAGGGACGAAGCATTTTAATCTTCCAAAAAGTCGCTTGGCTGCCTAACAATAGAAAGTGATTTGGAAAGGAAAGGGGGACAAGTACAAAACTTAATTTTGTTTACTGTACTTTTCTGAATGGAACTTTGTACATTCAATACAGTCGATTTATAAATCATCACATCACTTCACTGTAAAATACGTGTTTATGGAGTAAAACGCTTTTCTGTGGTCATGGGAAATTGCTATCTTATATAAGTGTTTAAAAGTGTTAAGAATTTTGATTGTCCAGTGTTTAACCTCGTCCGACCGGGGGTTAACCCCCGCCAACGGATGATTCCCTGCCACACAAAAACGCAATATGATCTACGGCTTTTATGTAATTGTAAGTTCATCCTTTGCGGTCAGTTTAGCGAAGCTGACCACCTTCAGAGGAGGTCATGGGTGTCTCGTCAAAGTTGGAAGGTGGGTGTGTGTGTTTGAGTTTGTTTTTTTAGGCCAAGTTTTCACTTCCAATCTTATCCCACGAGCTTCAGCTATTAAGAACTAACATTGTAAATATTTGTCTTTGAGTTTAGGTAAGTATGAAAGTCATGAGGAGGCCCCGTATTACAGCTTGGACAACGCAAAAACCATTGTTACCATATTCAGGATTCATAGCGCACCGCCTTATACAGGTGGTATTTCAATTTTAACGTAACAATACTTTCACCAGTGACCCGCTATGTCTTGACCACTGCACGTTCGTGTTTACCCGTAAACATACAGTATTAATAACTCACGGACTAGGAGTGATGTGAAGTTTAATTACTGTTCGCCCCTCACAAACAATTCTCACCCGTTAAAAGTACGGTTTGTCACTATCATCAGCGCAGAATCGAGTATAGTAAATCCTAGGTGAGGTTAATTCCTTAGAATAGAAGTTATTCAACCAGTTCATACAAGAAGCCAATGGAATTGCGTGACACCACTTTTCTCTTCATGTTTTAATTCAGATTGATGAAATCACATGCTGATTTCAGTAGACTTTTTAATCTTGTCTATCTTGTATAGATCTCAATGAAAAGGCAGATATATAGCTGCTGGATGATACAAGCGCATTTTGACATCTGTCCATGACTAAATGATATCAAACCTAGCACTATATTCTGCAACATAAGTTTGCAAACATGCAGAAAAAATATTTATAATCATAAATGGACTTCAAATTGTGTACTCAGGAGCTCTTGACTACATATTACATAATTAATGCAAAAATTTCGTTTTTCATCAGATGGTTATTCCTCAAAATCTAAGACACGAAAACAACTCTGGATTAGATTATCATGTTCCTTAAATACGGCGGAATAAAAGATATGGCTTAACGAAACTTGCCGTTGTAGCCCAGAAGGATGCCGACCCAAGAACGCCCCAAATAGTTAGGGCTGATAAGGCATTATAGGTAGTGTTTTGGTTCAGTTTCTTCCAAAACGCACAAAATTTGGCCCAGATTTTGCCTACCATACCCTTTGCTTTCTGATGGCGCAGAAGGCTCTTGGATCCATATGGCCGCCACCGGAATTCAATTTTAGTCTAAAAATGTAACATCCTGAATGAATGAATCTTTTATCTTTGGGGGGGTGGAAGATTCAGATTCAATGTTATTTTCTAATGTTATTATGTAATCGAACAAACCAAAGATTGTTATTTTTTGTTAGTAATACACGATGAGTGAGGAAATTTGCAGGGAAACATGAACGGGGAACGTAAGTGGCAGAATGGAGCGGCCCACCGAATTATCATTTTAAAGGCTATAGAATTACAAATAATACTATTTTAAAGGGTTTTCCGATGGGTTATTCCAATGTGTATTTTTATTTGTAAAAATAAGCATTTTAGGTTTTTTGTCAAAATTTACAGCTGAAACCACATCGTTTTTATGTTTTCTGCATATGAAAGTTTCGCCAGTGTTGTAATTTTTAGTAAAAATACAACGCACCCCGTGATAGGTCCGTGTCCATATCTCGGCAAAATAGTGTCCCTATTTCCTCTCCATGTAGTATTTGAATCTACTGCCATTTGGACGTGGTGACGCCCATAAGCTTGACCGGACTGGTAAATTGTGTTTGGTCAGTATCTTCCAAAATGTTGATCTCCCGCATATATAACTATTAAAATGGTGGTATTATTTGCAATTTTGTGGTATGTTGATGGAAAATCCCTAAAAAATGGTGATTTTTACAAACAAAATTGCATTAGGAATTGAATTTAAAGGATGATCTGACATTCTATCATTCAATTCGAGATAAAAGATATTGATTGTTTGTTTTGGCCTATCTAAATTATCGTGTCATATTGAATGGGCAGTCCAATATTTTGAGAAAAATATGGACGCCCGCCAATATGACACGAATATTAGATAGGCAAAACAACCCAATCTATCTTTTATTCCTCATTCTTATTTAGTTTTGGTTGATTAATCACCGACATATTTTATTTCAAATATTAGTTAAAAGGCAAAATATCCCCGGCTGTCAAAAATGAACTAATCCGTACTAGCTGCGTGCACTGCGTAACCTTATACACGCGCTCGTAACCACTTGCGCGACGACGCACTATCTAATTTCGTCTCATATAATAGCGGCAACACCAATGATATTGCGAGTTTGCTTACTAAACCCCGCCCACTGAATAAAAATAATTAGAACTGAATCTTCTCACGTCAAAAACACTTAATAAGATGCATCATCTCATGATTCTTGCATTTTTTTTTTTTTTTAGATTTAAAAGGTAATTATTCCGGTGGTGGGTCTATGATTTGAAAAATACCGTGGCATACAAGGGTGAATTGGCATTATATCAACTATAAAATTCTCATTTATGAATTCTGGCCTTTGGTTTAAAACTGAAATTCTGCTGCTGCGATCTAATTTGTTAATATGGCGGCTTAAGAATTATTGACATTGTATCATTAACAACATTATATGAATCTCTAACCAAAAACATGAATATGACCTTGGCGCTCCAGAGGGCGCCTTTTTGGCGCCCCTCAGAAATTTTTAAAAAGTATGGTTATAGGCACCATCTGGGCCAAATTTGGTACTTTTGGAAAGAAACTGAACAAAAAATCCGATCAGCCCTTACTAAATGACTTCAGACAAGCCGCTAATGAAATGTTTACGGAAAAAAACGGAGAGGTTGCATGGACCGGAAAGAATAACGTAAATGGAAGAATGCGACAGTCCATCACTGTTTGGACCATGAATTCCAATGAAAAGGATAGTGGTCACGTGATAACTTGCAACTTAACTTTTTGTCATGTATTGCAGAAAATGATTTGCGTATACCACGTGATTTATCATTCACTTACAATTTCGGAAATTTGTAAGACCACTGTCTTTCATTGATGTTTTTCTCATTTCCGTGTTCCACACAAGCACTGCATTTTTCTCGGGTAAACACATTTGGAGTAACCCTAACAAACCCGTTCTATTTCATTTAGCGTTATTTTGGAGACATTTGTGGCGTTCCTGGGTCTGGGGTACACTTGGCCAGTTAGCAATTTTTTTAACGCGTCATTTTTATGAAATCTGGCAATCAAATCAAATGATTTTTAGCACTCTGAGGAACTTTGGGGAACAACACAACGTCATATATGGTTAAGAACCGATGGTACAATTTGAAATCATTTTGTGATTATGATTTTTTCTGCATGTTGCAACACTTTTGTCCAGTGTGTGTATCTTATTTCTATGTGTAACTAGAGAAAAGATTCATAACAAAGAAAGGAGGATGGTGATCTGTTTACATACTCAGAGACCTTTCTGGAAATTTCAACTGTAAAATCTATGGATTTTCCACGGGATTTTCTAGGTATGATGCAAGCAACGATTTCCAGATGATGGCATCATTGTGAGATCCAATTGGACAATGTTAGACTATGTTTGTGCATGATGCCTATTTGTAGCTGTGAAATGTAAATAGTACTAGATACTACAAAACTAGTAGTCTTGATCTGCAAAGTTTGCAGAGCTGAGCGGTACCAGGATTTATATATGCAGTGTTTGTGTTCCTAAGAGTAGACATTTGCGACACATTTGCATACAGTTATACTCTGCTGCTAAAATGTTGGTGTCGTCGAGGGACCTATTGAACTCCATCGTCTTGAACTGCTGGACAAAGTTATCTTCAGGACAGTTCCGATTAATTTCAAGGTGTCGGTATGAATTGTCCTTTTTATTTTCATGACTGAAATATATTTCAGAAACATTATAATATCATCCAGTTCAAGGCCTTCATTTGCTCTCTCTTTTTTTAAGCTCTTGGGTTGTTACCCAATGTTAATTTAGTGCATTCAAGTAAAGTTGTCATGGCAAGTCTACAAACATACAAATTCATCATACTATACTCTGTTCCATGGCCTAAGTCATAGGCAGATATTGGTTACCATTGCACCTTGTGTTGATAAGAATTAATTTGTAACTAAACCCGTAACTAATAGGGCCAAGTTATTTTCCAGGAATGTATTTAATTTCTTACCTCTTGTAAAGGAAATTTGTAAAACATTCACTCTGGAATGCTTATTATATTTCGGTATGCATGTTATGTTAAACCATTTAGCGGTGTTGTTGTTTCGGTTGACTTACATATGGTAGGAAACCCGTATACTTGTATTTCATTATCTGTCTAAATATATATCCAGACCAAGAGAAAAGTTTACATTATTGACATGATTACTGTATCCGCGTATAAAGTTTAATTTCCTATCTTAACCCTCGTCCAACCAAAGGTTGTTCTATTACGTTCACGTAATTATCATAGTAACAGTTTGTAGCTACATGTGTCTTTTCTTCAAATAAAGTACAAACATATCAATATTTAACAATTTGACGTTATAGTGACGTTATAACTAAGAGCTTATTTATAACGGTATTTGTAAGCAAATCTCCAAATCAAGGGTTTTCGACAATTCTCGCAATTCATACAAGTAAAATTGGTATTTATTTGGCAATGACGGGTGCCAAAGTAAGCATACACATGTTATTACTCTAAATAATAAGAACAATACAAGTATTTGCTTACAGTAGCATCATACTTACATAAAGTACCATTTTTTGGCATTTTCCACATGAAGGTGGTACCTCCAATTTTTTTTTCTCGCTAAAATGACCGCAAAGGATGAATTTACAATTACATAAAAGCCTTAGATCATATTCGTTTGCGTTTTTTTAACGAGGGTTAAATGCGTATTTCGTCATTATAATACCTTCGTTTTGTTATGCTAAGTAGGTATCCTAGAATCCATTCTAGAGTACATTGAATCCATGATTTAAAATTAAGCACACAAAATACCAACGGGTCATGTCATATAAAGACTTCAATTTTGTTGAGGTAAGTTGGGAGACGAGGCTGTGGATCACAAAATGTCCCTTTAACATTTATACCGTCAATGTATTCGTGGAAAACCGGTAGCCTAGGGAAATCCCCTATGGAATGTAAACGATAGACGAAAATCGTGATTTCGATTTCAGACTAAACTTTCTCCCACATTAACGTGTGAGATACGACAGGTAAAGCTTTTCTAACCTACAGAGCTCTGAATTGTCTTAGATCTTGAACATTAAGATGGTCAACTCCACCTCCACAGTAACTGCACCATTACCTTTACCAATTCATCTGGTACCAGTACCCTGGAACTGGAGACATATTATACAACTCATATTGGCGATCGCGGGCATTCTTGGTAACTCATTGGTGATATACGTGTACCGACACACACGTAAGCTTATGCAATCCAGCACAAATACGTTCATAGCAGCTCTAGCCCTCGCCGACTTAATAACATCTATCTGCATCATTCCTCATCCCACGTTAAGTCATGTCTCCGACAACATTTTCGGGCATTTTTACTGCAAAGTGGTGTATTCTTCAAATATGATGTGGATTTCTATCGTTGCTTCCATTTTCCACTTTTGACATACATATCTCTGTAGATCGATATTTCAGCCAGTTGCCTTTATCCAGTTCGCTACAGGAAAGTTTCAATGAGTAGTCAACGTCAAAGATAATTATTACCCTTATTTGGTTGTCAGCATACCTCATCAACACAACGAGTTATTATCTCACCCACCTTCACCAAGGCAATTGTAAACTCGAATTCACAAGCTCCGGATTCCAGAAATTTATTGGAATATCGTTTTTGATCATCGAATATCTAGTACCGGTTATGTTATGCTCTTTGGAAACATTCGCGCGATTCAGCTATTCCAATTCCAAAGCAAGCATCTCTTTGGTCATAACAGTAAAAGCGGGTTGTCCCACCCCCCTCCTTTCTTCTTCTCCGAGCTCGTAGTAGGTTAATACAATGCTTTTGGATTGTTACATTCCTTCATTGTGTGTTGGTCACCGGATTCAGTTTGCTTCATAGCCTTCAATCTAGGTTATTTCAGTTACAGTACTTAATGGAATCTCATCGTTCTTTGTAGTCCTTGCGTTCGCAAATTCTTGTACTAAATACGATTATCTCTATCCTCGCAAAAAGGGAATTTTAGAGGAGCCTGAAGCAGTATTTACCATCAGTTTTAGGTTTAAAAGCAATTGAATAGAAAACACTGTTTGAGACGCCCATGGATGCATCAGAATCTCGGCCAACAAAAACCTTTCAAACTGGGTACAACAAAGTGGAGGAAATTTCATTGGTGAATTTGAGTGGAGGAGACGTGACTCGATGAGGTGTGGCTATAATAATTGTTAATATATCTGTAAAACAAGGGAAACATATCGGCTAAGAACACAAAATGGAGCAAGAGGGAGTTTCCGTAACCTGACTTCATGTGATACACTTTTTCTGACACACTATCAAGATTTATTCCGTGAATGACATTTCCGAATTCATTAGTGTGTCAGACAAAAGGTGTGTCAGATGGGTAAGGTTGCGGAAACTCCGTGGGAAATTACGGGCATGTATGTATCAGATTAGTTGGACGGACACTTGACAGGGGCTTATAACGCATATGCACCACGTTAAGATGACGGAATAAAATGCACAGAGAAAAAACGGGTACAGTAAGCCCATTGCATCTCGTTTCGATTCTAAAAGTATAATTTCAGATCGGGATAAATTACATATAGGGATGGAAGCACAACCGAAGTTACAACGTTCAAGTACGCATTGCCCTGATTGCACAAAAAGAAGATTACAGAATTTTCAGGACCAACAAATAATTTCTCAAATTATGCCAAAAACTGGACCAGAACAATTCATAAAAGAAAATAAATAATCAACTTTTGGAGTTTTATTATCAAATTGTTGATGGTCTGGTGGGCCGTTGAGGAGAAAGTGCACTATTTCGAATTCGCAAACATTTACAAATCTCACTTTGAATAAGCAACTGCCAATTTATAGCTTCAATTTCCAGGAATTCCCCGTGCTACGTTTTAACTAAATAAGTAAAGAGCATACGGAATATAGTGAGCAAAAAGTATACGCCAATATAAAAATCTAACATTTTGAACACAAAGTTATTATACACTAGCCGAGGCATACATGAACGTAATATTAAAAAAGACGTGCATAGGAGCTTAATATCCCTCTTAGTATATTAGTTCCGTTGAAGGAGATGCGGTCCGCCCGGAACAATAGTCCGGGCTCCATCGACGACAAAGGAATTAAAGCGTGGAAGAGTGAACTGCACTCGAGAATGCCCTATTCTTCACGTTGTAGGTGGGACTATGAGTCCGGAGGAACACATCTCATGCCACACAGTTCAGCGTCATACGCAGGTAGAAATTTGGCAACCTTAGCGGAATAACTTTAATACGACAATGTCCTTTATTCGGGGGTTGCCGAATTCATATTAGTGCGGTCATCAGAGAAGTAGGGTTACCTTCGTACACCAATCCTTATTTTAGGAGTATCTCACAATAAGAAACAAATTGTCGCAGATACTCGGAGATGGTATGTTTATAAGTATGTAAGCAGGAATAAAGCGTGTAATCCGAATGGGGGGAACAGACCCCGTTCTTTAGTTTCGTCGAATAAATAAGCCCAAAAGTGCACTAAAGGGTGACTCAGAGATTTCGAAAAAAAAACTAGAAATTAAAGATAGAACCTTAAATGCTTAATTCCAAAGTTAGAGATGAAACGGATGTTTCACGCGCAGTAAAACATTATGATAAGTATCAAAACAGTGCCATAGGATACCGGTATAACAAAATTTCCGGATCGGACATTTTATAACAAAGTTGGGATGTTCTATATGAAGGATTTCGATTTGAGCTAGTTATTCCCCAGTGATTATTATATGGGACCAACATTATGTATATGCAAAAAAACACGATTTGTTTGAAAAATGAGTGCGACCTCATCAGGAAGTCTCGGAGCAGCCTTTAATAGGAGGTTTTCATACTGGTCAATGAGGGCACACACGCAAGAAGTCAGGTATATTTATTACATAAAAGAGGGTTTCCGACTGGATGAACGAGTAAAGTACTTGGCAAAGTTGGATTATGGTCACGCGTGTTAGTGTCTGACTTTGTTATTTATACATGGTGACCAAGTATGATACCTCCGACCTCATGTCTTCGTACGAGACCGTTGCCATCTAGTAGCTTTTGCGAAAAATGGAAGGATAGTAAAAGAGATCCCAACTCACTTTTTCTGACTTGTTTAATCTTTTAATCGCTGTTGCATGAATTTTTGACCATCATGTTCACGTGGTGACAGGAAGTGGTTATTTTAGTTACCCGGTGTTAAGTTACTCGAAGTTCTATATATGCCGGCAGCCCGGATGTTTTTATTTATACGAAAAGCGCCAAAGCTGCTGATATCATGGGCTGAAAGGTTATATAAAATTATATTGCTGCCGGTCTGCGCCGTGGCTTTCCAAGATATCGTAAGATGGCGTCACTGAACGCCATAGTTGATATCAGTGGCGTACCCATCGGGGGGGGGGTTGGGGGGGGCAGGGGCGCAAGCCCCCCCCCCCAAACGGAACCCTGCCCCCCCCTGTCAGCCCCCCCCCACATGAACTGACTTTTTGTACAGTGTCTATGGGAAGGACCCAATTTGCCCCCTCAAAAAAGCCTTGGCCACCCCTTCAGCCCCCCCCCCCCCCTTTGCAAAGGTCTGGTTACGCCACTGTTTGATAATGTCGAATCCAGCCACTACGTCAGTATATTTTCTGTTAAGAATTGTTACTGGGCCAATAAATCATTTTCGGTCACTTTCAAAGTCGTTACAATACTTCAATTTCAAAAATGGCTCCAAAACAGATCATTATAATTAGCCCAATAACAGCAACTTTATGATTAAAGTGTTTGCGAAGTCCCCTTACCTCTATTGGATACAATAACTAAAATGAATCCTTTATAACTGCTCAGATGAGGTCAGGCAATATGTGCCGCAAAATCCTAGATTAAAAAAAATCATTGTACAAATTTAGTAATTTAAATTAGCCACAATCAATTATAAATGTATTTTGACCAATCCAACCGATACCAAAATCCTGACTTTCTAACAAGCGCAATAATCAAATAAATGCCAATATGGCAAAAAATTAGATTTTTTCACTTTTTTAACCATATTAGTTTCTATATGGACTTGGACCCATTTTCGGAGAAAAAAAAAAAAATCGACGGTCTGTCGCGTATCGGTTGATCATAGGTACATTTCTTAATTATTTCATTGACACACTAATTTTGATTGGTGGTAATAATTGTAAATTTGTATCATGTTGTTTTTGAAGATTTTTACATTTTCGGCGACATATTGGATGACATCGTCAAAGCAGTTAAAAATTATCGGGATTGGTTTAAATGTGTCCCAATAAATATACCTATATATTCGTAGGTATTCTAACCTATGTCTTTGCTAAGATATGAATTATCTTATCTATTTTAGCAGCCATTTTGAACTTCTTAGAGATAGTGTCAATCGACATATATAAGTGTCAGACATTAATTAGTGCCCAGTAAGATATTCTAGCATGTATTGATGTTAGTGCTGATTCTAGTACCTATGGCGTTCTAACTTTTGACCGGCGGGGGGGGGGGGGGGTAATTGACCCCAAAATTGGGTACGGGTGTGTCGTCCACCGGGTTAAAAAAATCGACCCATGTTTATAGTGACCAAATTGTACAAAACTAGACCCTATTATATAGTTGGTTCCCAAAATTTCGACCCATGTATATTAGGTTGGCTTTGAAATTTCGCACCATTTTATAGTAATCTCTAGCAAAATCGCCCATTTTCATAGTAACTCTTTCTAAAAATCTCAATCAAATATTGTCGTTGTGATTTTCGCGAAAATCGGAAAAATCGACCCATTTTTCATGTAAAATGCGGACCAAAAATTGAAATATGGGACCCCATTTATATTGTAGCAATGACCTCAAAAGTGACCATCTTTATAGTAGCCTGGTGTGAAAAAACGACCATTGTTATAGGAAGCGTGAAAATGGACCCATATCGGCGGCACATAAGTACCTACCCTTTTCCCCTGCGTCCCCCCCCCGGGATGTTGACGCCATCCTGAATATCTCGGTAAAGCCATGCTCAGAGGCTGGCAGCAGGCATTTGTACGATGTGGTGGAGGACCGCCCAGTTGCAGCCGTTACGGGTTTTTCGTGCTGAATTAACCTTCTGAGCTCCCGCCCTATTAGCTGACCTATTTACATCTTTATGCTAGTTCATATAGGATACTGGTCAGAACTAGAGAATATGAGAAGGTATGGAATATCTCAAATTTGCAATTCGATTACTGGCCCTGGATTATTTTCATTCACGTTCAGTTCATTGAGCTATTAGCGGGCTTCGATGAGTTAGTTATATTTGGTTGTATTGGTCTAACTTTAGTTGACGATTGCAGTGACGCAAAAAATTAAATTCAATCGCGTTGTTTTTTTCGTAATTAGCATTGGTCCCTAGAAGACACCCCTATGCACTACGGAAGTACCGTTGAAAAAAAAAAATGAAGACAAAAAAATAACACAGTTACTGTGATTCTGATTTTCATAATACATAAACCCAGACCTAAAACAAGGTAATACAATAGGAAAATTTGGAAAGTGTTGTAGTCCCTGGTGCCATAATAATATGTTATATATATTCATCCTATAGTGGTTACTGTAGAAAGCTATGTAAAGACAGGATAACAAACGAGTAACACCTAAAAAATAGAAAATTCCGAATTTCTACAAAAAATGACAACAATATCAACTTTTTCCATGAAAGGTTTAGTTTCGTATTACTCTTGCAAAATTAACCTACAAAGAGGAAATTGTAAAGGACATCGGTTGAAATAGTTCAACCATAAAATCCGTGTTTTTTTTTATAAAAACGCACAAAATTGAAAAACAATTAACTGTCGTAACTTGCAAGAGTTTATAAGTAATTTCAAATGGCGTTATCTGTAGATTTTATCTCTCACCTAAGATCATTTGCAGCGAATCATTTTTTTAAGATTTTTTGTTTTTTCCCCCCCATGGGTTTTATGGGAAAGTACTTGCACATAAATTTTGGTCTGCAAATAGTGTTTTCCAAAGGGCCAAATCCAACTCACACAACAAAAATAAATTACATTGAAAACCTGTAAAAAGGCCGATCCCAGAGGGGGTGTGACACCCCCATTTACACCATTCTGTCGGCAAATTGTTCAATTGTCGCGATATGGGTGTTAATGTCGGCGATAGTGATTCAGGGAGGATTATTGCGGCGGCAAATCCTATTTGCCTATTGTTGTTTGTGGTAGAGCGGAGAATGACTGGGGTGTCGCTTGCCGTGGAGTGCCCCCCCCACCCCCCCCGCCTCTTCAGAATTTCGAACCAGAGTGAAACAAAAAATAACGGTCTACCTGGCGAGCGGAGCGAGCCGGAAAATTTGATAATTCTTGACTCCGGCCAGGATTTTGTCGGCAACACGACTAAATAAACACCTCCCCCCCCCCCCATTAAAAAATGTTCTTGTACGCCCCTGCAATCAGGAAGTAAAACTGATGTTGTTTTTCGCTTCTACATGTTGGGCTCCTTTCTTGAAATAAATTATTTGAATTTATAAAAAAAGAAAAATTAAATTTGGAATTTTAAAATGACCAAAGTTAGTGTCGAAATCTCAACATTTAAGATATCGGAGCATCAGACGATTGGTGGATCAATTATTACATATCAATTATAAAGTTATATTTCGATATCTTAAAAAGCTTTAGAACCGGGACTTTGATTTCACATAACAATATCGCTTTCACGCTTATCAAACTGTCCTTAAATCGCATCTCTCGCTTTTTAGATAATCTTTGATCAAGCAGGTCTGCTGAGAACCGACAACTTTTTATTTATTTTTCACACTGTATTGTAGTATTGACAATGATTTTCAATTTTTTTTAACATTGTGGTTGCTACCCCTGTCTGATAAACTTTTCAATAAACAAATAAATTGTATACTCCTTGGTCGGCTAGTGTACACACGGATCTAGGATCCCTAGCAATCTATTTATCAAACATCAAAAACCGTTGTGGTCAGGTGCAGTGGTTAGTGGTGCTCAGTGAACAGTGATCATCCTTGTTAAAGCTTTGTGGTTTTAATTTTCCCTGTATAAAAACCCATAAATTGTGCAAATAACCAGAACAATCCTGACCGATCAACACAAGGCGGCCATCTGTTTTGAAGAACTCATTGAACTTTGCTAGATCCTAATGGAAGCATATGGACATATACCAGGTGAAATTGGGGATCCCATATTAGGTTTCGTCATGGTAAAGGCTATTTCTTCTCTTTATTTTAGAGAGGGGGAATCTGCGCACTCCTATCATGTTTTTCTGCCTAATATTCATATCTGTACATTATTTGTATGCATAACGTGTGAACCAATGAATGAATTTGAGAGGCGCCTTGACAGTCTATCTCTACTATTAACGTAACGTCTTCTGAAGTTGCGTACTGTACTTGAATAGATTACACTTTCATCATCATTTAGAACTTAAACGTAAAATGGACACCTCCACCTCATGGAACTACACCATTACCTGCATCACGGCAGTCCATCTGAACTCCTGTCCGTACCGATGGGACTTCGATACGCTTATACCATACAACTCATATTGCCATTGTGGGCATTCTTGGTAACTCTTTGGTGATACACATGTACCGCCATACACGCAAGCGTATGAAATCCATCACCAACAATCTGATAGCAGCTCTCGCCGTCGCCGATTTGATAACATCAATCTGCATCATTCCCCATTCCACCTTAAATCATCTCCACGACAACACTTCCGGGTATTTCTACTGCAAAGTGGTGTATTCCTCAAATATCATGTGGATTTCCATCGTTGCTTCCGTCTTCACACTGACAGCCATATCATTAGAACGGTATTTCGGCATTGCTTATCCGATTCGCCACAGACGAGTATCAATTGCTAAATCAACATCAAAGATAATCATTACTATTATTTGGTTGTTAGCGTTCCTCATCAACACAACGAGTTATTATCTCACCCATCTTCGCCAAGGCAGTTGCAAACTCGAATATCCGAGCCCCGGATTCCAAAAATTCAAAGGAATATCATTTTTTCTCATCGAGTATCTAGTACCGGTGGTAGTAATGCTATTTGGAAACATCCGCGCGATTCAACTTCTTCAATCTCAAGCACGTTCTCTTTCTGGTCAAAGCGACAGGAACAGCGGTCTCACCCGGTCTCTTCTCCAAGCTCGTCGAAGAGTTATTACGATGTTCATAACTTTCATTGTTTGTTGGTCACCGGATCAGTTTGCATTTCTCGCCGCCAATCTGGGATTAGTTCAGCCCGAGTATGTATATGGCAATCTCTACCGTTTCTTTGTTGTCCTTGCGGTTGCCAATTCTTGTTCAAATCCGATCATCTATCTCATTGCAAACACGAATTTTAGAAATGCCGTAAAACAGCATTTCATGCCTCATTTTCAGGAGCATATATCGCGTAGAAACACACTATTTGATACGCCCTTGGATGCATCAGAAACTTCTCGAACCGGATCTGGAAGTGGTGGAGCTGTCTTGTCTATGGAAGATCTGCCAAATTCCTCCATTAACATTTGAAACATTCACACTGGATAATTATTAACAGGGTCGTGGCAAGTTGCATTTATCGGGTTGGAATCAAAGTCTCTTAGTTCTTTGGCAATAACAATAATGCTGTTTTTCCTACTTTAATATAGAGTATTGTATTTGTATTTGTGTCACGGTGTTACTCATTGTAAATATGTAAGTTAAAATGTAAACTGTTTAGCTCTCTGACTAAAGATGACATCTGTTTCGTTTCTTGCTTACGTATATCAGCATTTGCGTATGTTATACTATTAACCCTCGTCTTACCAAGCCTTTTTTTGTAACACGGTTTACCAAGGGGGGTGGTTACCACCCCCCTCGAGAATTCGTTACAAAGCACCCGATGCTTATGATTTTGATACCAATGGATAGCTATGGTCCTCCTCTTTCCACTGATACCAAAATAAGTACCAACATACCTAGTATTGCGTCACAATGACGTCATCAAGTCCGCGAGTCGGCAATATTGGCATTTTCCACAGAAAATAGGCGAAATCCAATTTTGCGCTAAAATATCGGAATATCGGATTTTCATGCGGTTTTCAGCTCTAAATGATGGCAATTGGATAGTTTTACATAAACATAGAGTTTTAGAGCCATACTGTGCATAATATTTTCAAAAATGCACCATTAAATATCCTTGGGTGGTAACCACCCCCCCCCCTCCTTGGAAAGACGAGGGTTAAGCTTATACGATATGTTTAGCTGTCTAAATAAATGGTTGGTTGTCTCCTTTATTGTGTACTTCATGGGCACATCACAGATTCAAAGCATTTTAGTATTTTTACCCGTCACATTGTGTATTATTATTATTTTTTTTCGTTCTGATAAGTGACCGTGTCTTCTTCTTTGTTTCTTTGCCAAAAGACAACTTTTCTTCAAGCGCCAAGTGTTTCATTTATCCCTTTCCCTTAAATAGAATCACAGTCTATCTTGAACTCTTACTGTGCTTCTCCTAAATTTACTGGTAATATTTTGATCGGATCGATTGGATTTCTTTTTTAATTCCCCGATCTTAATTAGCCCAGTTTCGATTGTTTTTCGAGTGAAGTTCCTTTAAACTGACGAACCGATAGCTATTTACATGTGTTGTAATAGTTAGATCTAGGGGCCATTTCCCCCTTAAAAGCAGGAGTTGCCGTCTAGTAGCTTTTGCAAAATAGATGAAATTTCAACTTTTTTTGACATTCTTGCCTTTCCTATGATTTTGCAATACAAGCGTTATGACAGAAAGTTGATTCTTTTGTAAAAGACTAAAATGATCCGCATGTCGGTATACATTTTCCCATAAAAACATAAAATGAAAGCCCGTATTTGCAACTGGACAAAATTGCTACAACACTAGGGAAGATAATAATCTTGCACCCTCCCCCACACACCGATGCAGAAACCCTTTCGCTCTCTTTTGTACATTTAAAGGGATAAGCGGTGGAGCCTTCAAAATATAAAAATACTTTTCCACAACGGTAGTTGCTGAATTGTTTAACCTTTGAAACACGGCCTAACTGCGGGAGAAAATCCAACATGATAGGCGATTTTATTAGTAATTACTAGTCGGAGCCGCGAGCCCCTTCCACTAACAGGAGTTTTCCTAAAAAAAGTCATTCTTACATAGGTAAGTCTGACTTTGACCTTGGTGCTGCAATGTAGGTGACTTATGATTACACTATATCCCTTCTTCTAGCGTGTCCACAGGTATTAATAATGGCTTGTGGTGGTGTCAGGATTTATTTAACTGAGTATTGCTGATCGGGGCGCGGGTATCCATGATACGGACGCTATAACATGGCCGCCTAATAATTTATCTCTAACGTCCCTTAATGCCACATTTGCCACTTTCAAAAATAGGCAAAAATCACGGAGCGAATCCCTGCCTTGTTTTAAAGGAAACATTCAATAAAAAAACAAAAAGCCACAGAAAAAAAATAACACTAATCTTTTTTTTGCGGTGATCGTCAGGTTGTAGTCATTTTCGAAAAGGACGTGAGGGGGAAATATGAATATTATAAGAATTAATTAATGTTGCTGTGAAAAAAAAAAACTGGGCTAGAAGTAGCCAGATTCGCTTCAGCTCAGCGGTTTTAATGTTTTAGCGCGATGAAGCTGAACCATTGCTAAAGCTAGGGAGACATAGGCAATTCTGGCCGGATCCTGCCCTGGATTTCTAGACATAATATCTCGCCTCTCGGCTGTTTTTCAATAAAACTGTAACCCGATACCGTAGTTCTGGACACAAAATGTCACAACAGATCAATCTTTACCGGTAAAATCATTGGTGTGCGAGGCCCAGGAAATTGCCTAGCACGCGTCCTGTTAATGGTGATATCTGGGACTAATAGGTTTATTCATCCCAGCTGGTATGGAATTTGATCCCCATTGATCCACAATTCATTCCACTGTACAAAAGAATAGGAAAATACGTGGTCTAGGAAAAGGCACCGTGAAAACACTTAGGTGTATAAAACACCCAATGTATTATTTTCTATAATTACTTTCTATTCTTAAAGGCATTAGTTAACATATTTGTCCATTATGGTGGAGAAAGACACCAAACAAAGTAGATGCTTTTAGGTCCGAATTGGCGCATGTGAAAACCATTGTGTTGCCCTTATTTTTCTAAACCGACTGATAATGTTCATTGTGTCTTTCACCAATATGAATGTCTTAGAGTAGTCTTAACATGTGCAGAGCTTCGCTGAATTATTCCTATGGGAATTGCGAATGGGCCCACTCCGCCACCCACTAATATATTGAAAAGACCTTATCCCCGAAGTGAACCAAAAATGCCAGTTTCACATGTCGACGGCTGAATGCAAGACCAACGTAAGAGACATTTTGTCGAAATTGAGCTTTGGTGAATTTTGAAGAGGAGGTATTCGCGCATAATTTAACTATGTGTGAAAAGATTTAAGTGATTAAACTTTTTTAAATTCAGAAGAGAAGATAACGTATGTGTAATGTGCTTTTTCCGTCCGCCCAATGCAAGACATACGTACGTGCCACTAACGTTTGTTTTGCGTCATTGCTTTTTTCTTGTTTCAGTGTAAGACCAACGTAAGTAGCACTTACGTTGGTGTCGCATTAAACATTTCCCCTTTTCAGTGCAAAACCGATGTAAGTTTTGCGCTTATGTTGGTCTTGCATTCAACACTCTTTCCCTTTTCAATGCAAGACCAACGTAAGTATTACCCTTGCGTTTCTAAGCAAGTTTGTGAGCACTGGACAGGGCAGAGATGTTGATACAACACCAACGTAAGTTCCACTTGCGTTGGTCTTGCATTAAAAAGAAAATACTGTTTCACTCACGTCCTCTTCTTTTGTAAATAAATCATTACGTTTATCTAGGAGAAATTATTTCATTTATATCATACAAATACATTCCCTTTTCTATTACCAGCTATAGAAGCCAATAGAAACACAAAAATATCATTCCTGTAAAATTAGTCAAAATGTATTTACATTGGTCTTGCATTTAGCCGACGACATGTTTTTTTCTTCATGGAATATGGAGTAAATATGATATTATTCAGTCCCCCTCCCCGTGTGAAATACATACACGTAGCTCAATATGTTGTAATGACGTTGCAAATCATTTTTTATCCATTTCGTTTTCAACATAATGCAACGAAACATCTAAAACATGAATATATGCATCAGTATTTATTACTGTTGGGCACGAATATGGGCATTATTATTTTCGTATTTATTGCTCTACAGTCATATAAGCAATGATTAATGAAATCCCAACTTCGTTAACAAATCGACTCGCCTCAAATAATCCCATTCAGTGACAATATTAATGAATGAAATCAGACTTAACATTTAGGCACAATTTGAATGATAAATAGACCGTATTCAATATGACGTCAGCCACCAGCCATGTTGGTGGACAAGATGCATACATTCCAGGACTACAATACAGCTGTCAATCGATCCATGTTTAGCAAATGCACAGGGATTATTGACAGGTGAATGTATTGTAGTACTGGAATGCGTCTATCGTGTCCACCAACATGGCTGGCTATTGAATACGATCTATACTTTGCCCACACAGAGATACTTTGAAGACTCGTATTTGTCGAAGTATGAACCGACCCATATCTGTCAAAGGCCATTTATAATGGGCTTTTAAAGAAACAAAACAAAAACAGCTAGACGTTTTCTTTGTTCTCGCAGCTACTTTCTCTTTGAACAGTTAATGTGAAAGTTTACTGTTACGAATAAAAACTGAATTCTATTGTATGTTGGAGTGACAGCAACTAACTATTCACCAGTTCACAGCACGCATAACGATATGCTAGCGTATTTCTTTACCAAGCGGGGTCAAGCGATTACGCAACCTCTCTGTTAAAATTGAAATGCCGACACCCTATTTTCTGGTCCTTTCAAATTTAACAAAGCGGTCACAGGTTATTCTATATACTCACAAGACCAGAATGGTTAGAGTCTATTGGTTGATAGTTTCTTGTCCTAGGCGATATTTCGCTTTCGGTGGCACCCTCTTATTCCACATCATTCCTGGCACCTTTCATCAGTCATTCCATCCTGCTTTTGTCCGCTTTATAACCTCTTTTCAAGAACCTCTATCATCTTGGAACGTTGAACAGAGGTACTTGAAGTCAGTAGCTGCCACCCCTACATTTCTACATTCTGCATTTCACCGCCAACACATGTCTTCTTCCTGCTTACCTTCATACCTCTGTCTTCCAAGCAAGCTCTCCATTGCTCCAGTTGCTCTTTTGCTTCATCCTTTGTCCCAGTAGACAGCACCACATCATCCAAAATAATTGCGAAGAGCAATGGACCCAATACTGGTGCCAAATTTCATAGATTTATCATAAAATGCACAGTTCTTGCACCAATCCGCTGTGTTATAACTAGGTCACACTAAAAATAAAAATGCATATTAACCCGTTCGGCAACCACTCGATATTCAGCTGTCAGGGCAGGACTTCGTCATCCTACATTGTTTATGTAGAACATTATTAATTTATGTCCTGTGGTTATACAAACAGATGCCACACACCTTAAACTACTACAGTTTCGGATCCTCAAATATCCAATTTGATTTACATATCAATGTATACATTTTATTTCCATATCTTTATAGCTTAACACCTGAAAGTTGATAACGCTTTCGATCTTTTAAAGTTTATTCTTTCTCTCGCAATTCCCCCTCTAGTAACGAAACCTAAAGTCTTAATGCGGTTCTGTTCAAATTAGTTTTGAAAATATCAGTCGCATTGCCTACACCTTCATTATTTAAACGTAAAAAATGGACAACTCTACCTCATCGGTAACTACACCATTACCTGTACCGGTTCGTCTGATACCAGTACCGTGGGACTGTAGATATATTATACAACTCATATTGGCAATCGTGGGCATTCTTGGTAACTCTTTGGTGTTACACGTGTACCGCCACACACGTAAGCTTATGAAATCAATTACCAATAATCTGATAGCAGCTCTAGCCGTTGCCGACTTGCTTACATCAATCTGCATCATTCCACATTCTATGTTAAGTCATGTACCCGACAACATTTTCGGGCATTTCTACTGCAAAGTGGTGTATTCCTCAAATATCATGTGGATATCCATCGTTGCTTCCGTCTTCACACTGACAGCCATATCATTAGAACGATATTTCTGCATTGCTTATCCAATTCGCCACAGGCGCGTATCAATTGCTAAATCAATATCAAAGATAATCATTACTATTATTTGGTTACTGGCATTCCTCATCAACACAACGAGTTATTATCTCACCCATCTTCGCCAAGGCCGTTGCAAGCTCGAATATCCGAGCTCCGGATTCCAAAAATTTAAAGGCATATCATTTTTTCTCATCGAGTATCTAGTACCGGTGGTAGTAATGCTATTTGGAAACATCCGGGCGATTCAACTTCTTCAATCTCAAGCACGTTCTCTTTCTGGTCAAAGCGACAGGAACAGCGGTCTCACCCGGTGTCTTCTCCGAGCTCGTCGACGAGTTATTACGATGTTTTTGGTGGTTATCATAACTTTCATTGTTTGTTGGTCACCGGATCAGTTTGCATTTCTCGCCGCCAATCTGGGATTAGTTCAGCCCGATTATGTATATGGCAATCTCTACCATTTCTTTATAATCCTTGCGGTTGCAAATTCTTGTTCGAATCCTATTATCTATGTCATTGCAAACATGAATTTTAGAAATGCCGTGAAGCAGCTTTTGGTGTCTCATTTTCAGGCACCGAAATCGCGTACAAACACACTATTTGACACGCCCATGGATACGTCAGCAATTTCTCGAGCAGGACCACAAAGTGGTGGAGATTTCCTGTCTATGGAAGATCTGCCAAATTCTTCCCTTAACTTGTGAAAGTAGACGGATGGTGAACGAGAAACAGTCCAATTTCCTAAGAACGACTGACTCAAGCAACCTGAATTTCATCCATGAAACATTTGGATAACAACATTCCAAAGATGACTCGATTGGGATATTACAATTTATAACTTTCGAATAGCATAAATAAAAAGGGCCTCCGCATGTAATCAAGATCAATGAGAATTTAACCACTGGAGTTCATAGTGCAAGGCGATTTTCCGCTGGCACTCGAGGCCAAGAGAGCTGAAGTTTTTGGAATCAAAAAGGATCCCGTTAGGGTTACTAAAATTGGACATTTAATTACGACAGACAGACATTAGGTGGTGATACGTGGATGGTACTGCAGGGAATATTAGTATCGTCAAGGGAAATCCCTGTCGCCTTGAACTGTGGACAAATATTACTTCCTATGGATATTGAGGACCCTTGGAATATTATTTCATGATGTCATTTTGAAGTCTTCGATAGTGAGGACATATCTTCGTTGAACTGAAACGTCTGTTAATTTGGGATTAGTTATGGACTCTATAAGTATATCTTTAATTATGTGTGTAATTATTGGAATATGGTTTTGGACCATACCCCAAATTCTTGAACAAACTGATAAAAATCATAAAATCTGTGTTGTTAATACAATTCAGGGATTGTGCACAGGAAATTATCAAATTTTTTTATTTGTGTTTGAAAAGGTATTTCTGACCTTGACACCATGAGACGTCATAACACTGTGGAAGCAGGGTCGCGGAAACATCATGTTACATTTTGAGCGATTCTGACGCATTTCGAAAAGAATGATTTGCCCCTATTTTCCAGACGATAAAGCGGAACTCATTTATATTGCACTTTTATCCTTGTCTTATGACCCCTCAAAGGTGGCATGAGTTTCATTTGAAAATTCCCTCGGGAAAGTGGTTTCCTTAGGGGGGCATGGAACCCTCTTAGGCACCAACGTGAGTGAAAACACATTAAGCACTTAAGTTTCCGAATTCATAAGGATATCAGAAAAAAAAGTGTGTCAGATGTGTCAGGTTACGGAAACTCCTGTCATATCATGTTTAAATCTTCGGATAACAACCAATTTACACTGGCCAACGATTTTCATGCTTGAATGATTATGTAACATGCCCCTCTTGACTTACAAGTCATGTCTGCTTTCTTAAGCATATGTAACCCGTCTCAAGTAATGATTCCGGATCGTTCAGGTAAGTAAGAGTTTTCTTCTTTTACTCTCATTTCAACAAGTGTTAGTAATGGGTATTAGCCCCAGCGTCCTAACTTTTGAAAGGGGCAGAACAATTGCAATGTCGCCTGACATGTTGTAAGGAAGATTTAAGCAATATCTGGGATAGCATTTTGTTTACTGATGGAAGACGCTTCTGCTTCAAATGGATAGGGCAGAGTCCGCAGGTTGTCTTCGAAAAGTTTCCGATACCTGACCCATCTAACGCACTTTTTTCTAACACACTTATGAATTCGGAAACCTTAACGAAATAAACCTGTATTTTATTCTGTGAAGGGTTTCCGAATTCATAAGTGTGTCAGAAAAAAGTGTGTCAGATGGATCAGGTTACGGAAACTTCCTTCGAAGAGGTTCAGACCACACACAACAAGAATAAGGACGGAATATTTGGATGACAACCAAATTGTTTGTCCCCCATGGTCACCCATTGGACTGAAAATCTTTGGGATGAACTTGGGTGACGGGTGCATGATGCAAACATTTATCCACCAACAACGCTAAATGGAAGACTTCACAGAGAGTGGGTGAGAATTCCCCAAAACTGTCATCCAGAAGCCCCTGCTGAGCGTGCACGCACGAATGACTGAATACATCAAGAAAAAGATATTAAGAAGATTAGCCTATACTTATACCTATGGTGTGGGTGATTTTTTTTTACCAAGAGTATACGTTGGTAAATAGGGCCTCGTAAAGTCCCAGAGCAATTACATGTGAATCTTTCCTAGAAAACGAACGAAGCCTGTTTGTTTCCCTGTTAGACTAGAATCTATAGTGTTAATATAGACAAATCCGACGAGCCAAATGATGGTCAGAATTGATCCGCCATTACTGGGAGGGGGGGGCCTCCAACCCAAAACCTACCCAAATCTTTTGTACGTCTGTACCACGCTTGATTAAGTATAATTCAAAAGCTACACTTAATCTGCATATTTGGGTGAATTCAAGCAGGATGCACCCAGCTATGGCTGCCATTGAGGTGTTGGAATGTGTAAAATGGGATTGGTGTATAAATCATAAAATTATTTCTCTGTTAATCAATAGGAACAAAAAGTCTACAGTATATTCAATCCAGGATTAGCACTTTTGTTGGTATGTATCTTCGATTGATTCGAGCAGCAAGGATAGTATCCGTGTTATAGTCTCATATCACACGGCAAGTGTTTACAAATGTATCTCGTGTTTTTACTTGGATGTATCGTGGGTGTTTCCATAAGGTGACACCCTTTTCTGACATACTTTTCTGACACCCTATGAATTCGGAAACCTTAACGGACCCTAACGGAATAAACCACACAGTTTATGTGGTTTATTCCGTTAAGGTTTCCGAATTCATAGGGTGTCAGAAAAGTATGTCAGAAAAGGGTGTCACCTTATGGAAACACCCCTGTATCATGATGTATCCAAACAATATCTATGGTTCTGTAAAGACGTATTCTCCACAATGTTTAATAGCTCTCCCCTGATTGGACCATCCGTCGATATGACGAACTACTTTGGCGATGATTCTAAAAAATACGTATAATCCCAGCTCCCATGACATAGTTGGTATTGATAGACAGACTACTGTTATACCACTGATACTACTATAACATGAGGCATTGAATATCTTTTTAATTTTTATTTTTAAATACTCTTAATCACGTCATTTTATATCTGAAACTTCTTTATTACTTTTACCATGTCAGATCATTTTTATCGGTGACACCATCCCGGATGATTTTTTAAATGGACGATATTGAAACTCTAAATCCGAAAGCCAGAGACAGTTTCACAAACATTCATATACAATCAACGGAACGGCAGTCTACATGGAATTACAGATACATTGATGGATACACTATGTTTCTATAGTTTTTAAGTCCAAAAAACCATAGACACAGTGAATCGTTTTGTGTTTTATTCTTTTAATTTTCGTGTATTAAATGTGCCAACCATGACTAAATACACCTAATTGACAGAGGTGACATTGAGGGATATGCGAATCTTGTGAAGATTTTAATAAGTAAAATATGGTGAAGATAACTATTTAACATATTAAGAGAAGGAACAGGAAAACAATCATGCCTTGTTGAGAAGCCTTCGTAAGAATGATTAAGATGGAAGAAGACGTCATAAAAGCTAATTTTCTAGAGGCCTTATTTAAGGTAAGTTTCTCAATAAAATTAGGTAGGTGTGAATATAAGATACTCTAAAAAATACTCTATAACTAGTCCTTGGTAACAACAAGTCATGCTTTACGGAATAAAGGATATCAAGCATAATAGCGTAGTATAGAGACAGGCACTCCAATCTTACATTGCTACTTGCCCTATAATTATAATGTGAGATATAGCCGAGTTGTGTTTAGTTTGCATAATTTTATTATGTTTGCAATGATCTACCAACGAAGCTTTTCAGCACCTTATGTTGTACCCCTAATTCCATCATCATTACTCCTGTCAATCAGCAAACAGTATTATTTGTACTGCCGGTGTAAATAAATTGAGTGTCCCCTATTAGAGAGTGTCCTAGCTACCATGTCAACATTTACTGAATAAACCCGTTACCCTTGTAGCCGAGCCATGTTGGGTACAAAGTGATGCGTACAGGCACTAATGGAGAAACAAGCCTAATGGGGGTAAGAACTCGTCACGCGGACAACACCGTAGTTTATGACCCCGGATCAATATTGTGGCAATCCTAGGAAACTTTCACCATGTACTGTTTAGGTATCATATGTGGCCAACTAGCTCAGAAGTTTATGTACTGAAGTGCACCACTGAGTGGATATTAGCATTATTTATCTGTGGAAACAAAGCATGTGATATTGCCATTTTTTTACCAAATGGAGAGCAACTTTATTTGTTTACCCTGTCTGTCTTTGGGTCTATTTTCACACCATTTTGATTCATAACTCCAAACCATAGATAGTACATTGCAGAAGCTATTTCGAATCACTATGACCAGAACGAACAATTTTGTATACTTCTCAACAAGATTTGGAGCAATTTATAATATTTCCATGTGTTACCATTACTTGCCCCCCCCCCCGGAACAGTGAGAAATCTGATCTGCGATATCCCTATAGCCAAAGACTCTTTCTTTTTTTACGATTATACCAATATACTATTCTGATGCGGTCTGCTAGTAAAGCGATGAATCTCTTCGATGCATATCCTCTTAAATCTTTAACCTCTTTCAATCCTTCTTTCTAGCTTGATGGCAAACGCGCCATGCTATATATGGAGGTTGCCGGTTTAAATCTGGCCAACGCACATGGCTTTTTTTTTCAACACGTGTTGGCTTTCGTGATTGCTCCTCGTCCCCCCCCGACTTACCTTACTTGCAATTCAATCTTCTCTGCAAAGAAAGAAATAGAGTTGTGTATGATACTCATACCATATATAGTAATGTAGCTTTAAATAAATGCTGCCCTAAAATCCATTATTTCACATTTAAGTATAATGGATGTTTCAATTCAACTATCAAGATGAAAACATTAAATAACGTGTTAATTTGAGCATAACTTTATCTTTGAACTGCAAAATACCAGTCGTTTCACAACATTGGAGAAAGAATGTTTTCTTATATCGATGCACAAATATAACGCAACAAGTTTTTATTTGGTCATCCAACAAGTGGGCCAAAACCTTGTATTATAGATTAGCACAAAACAGTTTGACATCCTGGCCAACAATGTCGTCGTTCCCTTCAATCATTAACAGAATTTGTATAACTGCATGAATACATCAGTTTCCATTAAGCCGATTCTTCTGTACAGGAACTTTGTACCATATCAAAATAATGTTTTGTAATAGCAACAAGAGCCTAGTCTCTCTGCATGGCCGGGGATTGAACCCATATCAAGATCATAGCCCATCCGAATATCAAGGATCTCACGTAATTTGAAGCTCTACTATAGTGAACCATTAACAAATAAGAGGTGCGACATCACGAAATCAACCTTTAAAAATCCATCTTAAAGTTTTTCCGAAGATGTAAATGGAAGCAAATATGAAAAGTTCATAGTCAGAGTGCTTTTTTTTATTCTATAACATTGCGTATTAAGCATATGCAGCGCAAAATCAGTGAAGCCGTCACAAAATACCGCAAAATGTAGGTGAGGGGATTGGAAATGCCTAAGCATCCGGACTTGCGTAAGGTGTTTTCGAACGCGTATGCGTCGCGCAAGACTGAGATATTTCTCAGTAGTAATTGTCTGTAATTTCCATGTAAATAATATTTTTAGAACTATTGTTTATCACTATTGCGGCAAATTTCTTAGTTTTCGTCGTGTAGGAATCAGGTAAATAACTTTTAATTTATTCTTGCGAGGGAAAAATGGGACAATTAAATCAATGCACTTGCGCTGAGATTTTGATGGTCTAAGCACTGTTTTTATGTTCCGCAGGACAAGCATCAAAATTCAGCGGCGTGCAATTGATTTGTCCAATGTTCTCGCAAGAAGTAAATGTGCAGTTTATTAACCATTATTAATCATCTCAATTGATATTTTTAGGTGAATGCTGAAGTTTGATGATGGACAATATTATTCCAGCTACCACAACAACGGAAAAAGTTCCGCTCATGCCGTTGCCGTCATATCATAACAACACCTCATATTCTCCATAGTGGGTAGTTTGGGAAACCTTTTGGTTATATTAGTGTACTCCGAAATCGTAAAACCGCACGAAATATACTACCAGCACCATCTCTATAGTCGCTCTCGCTGTTGCTGATTTGATAACTTCATTTTTTCTGATTACCATCCGACCATGTACTTTCCTGTTCCAGACAAACATTTGGGCATGTAATTGCCAAAGTGTGTATTCATCGAATATCTTGTGGATATCTTTTGTCGTTTCTATATTAACGCTGACAATCTTATCACTGAAGTTACTTTGCCATTGCTCATCCAATTCGCTCACAAAAAATACGTGACTGAAGCCGCTGCTCATATGGCGATTGTGATTATTTGGTTGTCAGCGATCTCTTGCTAATACACAAGTTATTTCATCATTGCACCTGCCCACCAGGGCACCTGCACAACAGATGGAAGTCCGTAGATCCAGTGTCCAA
>JAMKCH010059236.1:0-18554 GCA_023653785.1 Ophioderma brevispina | reverse complement strand
TGATTCTGCGACCAACATCAAACACCTTTAAAGCTAGAAGATGTGGTCATGGTAGCTAAGTTGTGAGTATCACAGCACATAAATAGTAAATGATATGGGGATCAGACACAAAAACGTGTCGCACGGCCCGTTTCACACCTAAACGATCTAGATAGGTAGGAGCATCTTGCCTCGAACAGGGGGGCCTATAGTAAAAAATGAAAAATGATAAAATCCAAGTGAAAAATGATTAAAGGACAAACAAAAGTCGCCACCACTGTGAAGACGCAGATGATCGTGCTAAGCAATGCAGTGCAGTGGAGGTATGAACGAAACCGTAGCTTACGTACGGGAATACGCTTTTTACGATCTATAAGGGTGAGGTTGGGGGGGTATGTGATCGAATCCATGAGTTCCTACTGTCAACCCAGCATGTATGGAAGACAGGTGTTCTACAGGATATGAAAAGCACAACACATCACATGGCTCTAAGGTGGTTGTCATATGCTGTAGTTGCCTCAAAAATAGTTAAATATCAGACTCGTTAAAAAGTAAGTATAACACTAAACACACCGCCGTGTTTCCAAAGGTGACCCACTTTTCTGACACACACGACATCCTTTTTTCTGACACATGTTTCACGATTTTCAAAACTTCTGTGTAACTTGAAAAAAGGTACTGAAAAAGTAGTGTAGAACCGATCAACACTGCTTCTGAATCGGCCAATCTCCAATCGTGTTTAGGTTTGATCGGCCGATTCCGATTCAGATACCGATGTCTGGCGATGTCAGTAACCCATGCAGGATTGCACAATGGTATTCTGTACATGTAAAATTTGCGCTCTGAAATTTGAGTAAGAGTTTTTCTTATTACTGCCGCTATAATGATCAATTACATTACTGAAATGCGACAAGTTTTCCACAGAAACGTGGAAAAATCTATATTGTTCCAGATTTTCGAGACCATGATACCCATCCCTATCGCATCATCTCTGAATGCGACCGCCGACAGCGAGTAACCCAGCCGGGCAGCCATATTTGAGTAGGTGATTTCCGGGTTCGACGCAATGTATGATGGTTGGAAAGTTCGTGATTTCTAGAAATATTCTGGAATATTTCACCCAATTGGAAGAAAGTAACAGAAACATCACATACCCCCCTTTATAAATCACGATAAAAACTATGATATGTTGTATTACTTGTGATGAAAAGTTTTGTCTCCAAATTTATTCAACAAATGCATTAAAATTTTTAGCCATAATATAGGCCTATTGTCATCGCGTAGCAAATAGCGTAGGAACCCAATTTCAGCTCTCATAAACTAGTCACTCATGTCTTGTCCAATTTTTTTGAAACTCACCAGGGGGCCAAATCCAAAATTTGTCAACCTTGCGAGGGACGGAAGTCATTTTTCAATTGTCCTTTCTTTCCAGTTCAGGAATGAAGACACCTGAAGTTTTACATAAATAACCAAGCCAAGTTATCCGCCACAAAAAACCTAAAATAGAATGGCCACGAGAAGCGAGTGCCATGCCAACACATTTTATGGTGCGAGGACGGAATTTGTCCGTCCCTCGTGCCAATTTCATTCATCTATCCTACATCGCCTGCTGTGTAATTTTTAACTTCAAGTATACAGCATGATTAAGCAACCAAATACTTTCAATAATTAAAAGGAAAAAATAGGGTAACCTAATCAAGTTGCTATGCAACTCAAGTTAAAATGCGAGGGACGGAATTGTCGATTCGGTCCCTCGCGCTAACATATTGCCATCGCTATAGCAACAGGTTCCATTGTGGCCATGCCATTTTCACCTGCCAATTAAAGTGCTTTGCAGGTCATTCCTCAAACCCACGCAAAGTGTCCAACACCAACAGGAAAGTTGGGACAATTGAAAATGTCACTCAAATTCGTCCCTCACAACAACGGTATTTTTGGATTTGGCCCAGGTATGCAAGTAATGACAGTTCTTTGAAAAGTTATGTGTTGTGGATTTTGAAATTATGAGCAGATGTTGCAGTTTTGGGGCATTTTGTTCGTCCTTTTGTGTTTTGGCATGAATTGTTGTTGGTAGGCAAAGATTATGTGATTTGTCTGTTGTCCTATAATGTGATGATGCTGTGTGAAAGCTGAAAGCCATGCATTATCATTGCTGGCCTAGAGAGGAAGAATTTGCAGCCTATTTTGATAACCACTTGGCAGTAACATTTCAGGACTTTATCTAGGTAGAGGATAGTTATGTTATCAACATCAATTAAAGTAAACATTTTTAAAAAAAAAAATCTTCCCCAGTGTCTAAAGTTCCATGTGCTGGCTCCCATGTGTACTTTCCACTCATTCCCAGTTGCTCCTGAAGATAGTGCTTAGATATGCAAGTCTCATTCACGAATGCAATGTTCAAACATGGTTACAAAAGCACACTTTATAATAATAGTAATATGCGTGAACTTTAACCTTGCACTGTGATAACTTGAAAAGAGCCCAAATTCTCTCACTTTCAAACCAATCAATCATAAGTGGCCATTAGAACCCACAGCTACCTAAGAGAGCATATTTAGCCCATCCCCCAATGCATCAGTTTTGGTACATTTCACCTCAATATCCCATGAATGATCCCGGCATGTGATCCCACAAAAATGCCATTTTTCATACATAAAACTCGACCTTTTTACACCCATTCCTGCACACACAACACTGTACTTTAAAAAAATAAAGAATTTCTTTTTTTAATATTTGCTTATTTTAACTTTGGAAACTTTTCTATATTACTGACATATGTTTAGTACAGAACATTAAGGCACATTGAATGTATTATGGGATTAGTTCAAACACCCTTGCTACTATGAAGCAAGGTTAAAGCAACCACTGTTTATTTCTTGGGAACTTGCCATGGTTACATCTAACTTTGTAGCTTGTCACATATAATTACTGAATGTGAAAATGTTTGCGTTCAATATTTTTATAGCGTATAAAAGGTGTTAAAACCGAGTCTGTATTATAAGTTCGGGTAAAATTAGCCCCATTTGAAGTGTCGATGGTTGAAATCGGCTGTATATAGTCGAGGTATATTGATATGTATTTTAGTAATTTTGTATTAAGTTGACAATTTTACTCTGTGACCTCAACACCACAAAGTCATATGTGGGACAGTTGACAAACACAGGAGATTGTCCATGGTCAAGTAAATTGCCATCACAGAGAGCTACAGAGGATGGACCATGGACTTCAGAATAATTTAGTTCAGTGATATATCACCATTTGCAACAAGCAGTGATACTACACAAATTTTCTAATGAACATGACAAAAATGTTATTGAAGTGAAACTACGGTAAAGTGGGGGTGGTTCTCAACACAAATGAGCATACAGGGACATGCCACAGACATCGGTCCCATTTTCAAGCCTTCTGGTATATAAATGACCCCTTTTTTCATGCCAATTGTGGTATAGCAATGGGTCGTTTTTTTCAAAAATTTTCTGAAAGTTGTTGGAAAATTAGCCGCATTTCCCCAATCGAGTCCAAAATTGTCCAAATTTGCTTAAAATGTCAAATTTTGCAGTGAAATGGCAAATTTGGGTTAAATTTGGCCGAAAATTTGCATCTCTGGTAGAGCTATGGGTCCCTTTTTTGGCAAAAAAGGTATCGCTATGGGTCCTACTTCCCAGAGTCGTGGAGGCACGTCCCTACTCAAACCAAAAGTTGAGAACCCCCCCCCCCCGGGTTGAAGTAAGGAAAATATGAGATGAAGAAGTTATGAAATACTCTCCATTAAAAGTGTGTGTAAAAAGATTCACAAAAAGAACACTCTCTCTTTAGAATTTGAATTTAAAAAAAGAAAAATATTTGCTGTTCCTTCGAAGTTGAAAAAGCAAATAAACGGTTTCCATAACAACAAATATTGATTGAAAAGTCATTGCCATTAAATTTGCCATATTTTGTGATTTCGGGTAAGGAAACAGTACATAATACACTGTAATTCATAAAGTTTACATAGATTGGCGATTGAATAGCCTATGTCACTTGAAGTAATTGTCACGTGAAAAGTAATTTAAAAAAAATCCAAAGACCGATTAATGTTGGTATATTTTTGTGGAGTTCCCATCAGAATAATAAATCGATGAACAATGAAGTAACCATTTACTCTTGCATGAATAAAAGGTGCATTGGTATTATCATACACATAAAAATAAAATTTGGCTGTTTATTTCAGGGGTGAATTAATACTCTGGTATGCAGTATAAAGAGGTAAAAAAACACCGGCTCTTTAATAAAATGGGAACGCCCTTTTCGGAAAATTTTAACAGTGACCCTAAATAGTAAACAAGTCCAGTAAGGTACATTTCAGATATGAGGGCCAATTAAAAATCAATTAAAGGTGCATTTGTGCTCAATTTTTTGTTTATGGTTCTTTTAGAATCCCGAGAAGAGATTAATTCCAAAATTTCAAATATTTTTGTGGTATTGATTATTACAATTTGTTATTAACAATGTTATATCCGGGGCACCAGGGGCCAAGGCCACTGCGTTATAATTTGTCCTTTTACGACAGAAAATACAAAATGACCAATTTCTGCCAGAGTAGATCGAATTTGCAAGGTATGATTAGGCAAACATGCTATATACTTAGGCTAACGGGTCAGATGATGTAAAAATCTCAACTCTTTGGGTAAAGTCAAGGGGATGAGGATGTGGATCACGAAAAGCCAATGGGTTGAAGTGTGGCTTCATGGATTATGGACTTCAAATAGCATGTTTATAAATAAAATTACAGTAAGAACAAAAAGAAGTAACCTTTTAAGTTAACTTGGAAACGACTAGCTGAAAAACAAGAACTTGTTGGCCTAATAGAGATTTTATGTAAATTAAAGCAAATTGTGAAAACAATTTCCATCATCATGGAACTAGATAGTAATTATTACTGACGTACGTATGATGGAATATTCAAAGAGGTTAAATATAAATAATCTATAAAGAGGGGCTCTTTAAAGGATGTTGTTGTCTTGAATGGCATCATATTATAGGCGGGGGGGGTACTGCATCTTGATGACTCTGGTTTAAAAATGAAAGAATACCTAAGCCAATCAGAAACGTTGTTTCATCTTATCCGAATTTACGGGGCATTCCTGGTATTGTGACATGGGAATTCATGTCACTTAAAATTGCGAATACAAAAAACACACATGACATCAATATACCAATTGTGAATGTTTGTATGAATGGTTGGTTCTAATGCGAGAGTGAGTAAATTCCAGGGAAAATTATAGCCTGAGGTCTGTATTTGGCAGATAAGGTGAGTTTGAAATGAGGTTTTGTGGTTGTTTTAGGCGTTGTAGTAACTGGTTGGGATCGGTTTATGAGATCGGTAGGGAGGAAAATTTTTGCCGATTCCGATCCAGATCCGAAAAGCTTAAAATCGGCCCAGTTCAGAACCTTCGATGTGATCAGTTCTACAAATACTGAAAGCAAAAAACAGTATACAAACATTTTATGAAAGAAATGAAATGTGTTAGTGATCTCAATATCAGTGATTTCACACCTAAAAACTAATTACTTTAGGGCTCTGTCACGTTTGATACTTCGTAGTTGCAGACAATTACTTAGCGCGAAGAGATGGTATATAGCCGAGTCCCTCAAAGTTCAGACGAAGCGAAGCGCCAGCTTTGTACACAATGAGCTGAGCAGGTAGCGTATGTATGTGGTGCAGTGGATCAGCGCTCGCCTCATAAGCATAAGGTTGTGGGTTCGAGCCCCGCTGTTGCCATTGTCATGATGTGTTGTTCCTTTGCAAGGCGCTTAACATCGCTTGCCTCTCTCCACCCAGGAGTATAAATGGGTACCAGCATATGCTGGGAGTGCAAAACAGGACGGAGTGGCGAACCCCCCATAGCAACAAGTATACGAGGGAGTATGCCCAAACGCCAATGACAGAGAGCACTCCACTGAGGCCTGCGGGCGCACCACAATAGTGTACATATGAGGTATTACATTTATTATTTAGATGCATTGAGCGATTCTTTATTGCACAGCATTAGGGATAGTTCTAGCGATGGGCCATGTTATACCCTATACCAAGCAGATGATGAATCTCCCTGCTTAGAGGAAATATTGGATCTGTTCGCATGCTATAGCCTCAGCTTTTAATCTAGTTATTTCATATATCTATATAATTGAAGGAAATTCTCCCTTTGTACGGGACCATACATGTACCAAAAGTGTTCTAAAAAATTGGCGGCGCCAGATTTATCTTTCTTCGGTGGGGGAGGGGGAGGGGGAGGGGGAAAAAAAAGGGCAGAAGGGGGAAAGAGGGGGCTTTGGCGGACGGTGCTCCCTAGCCGACCCATCCGACTCCCCTTTTCTTTCTTTTTTGTGATCTCCAGCTCACTGCTCCCTTCCCGGGGGTAAAATGTTTTGGGGCAGAAGGGCAATTTGGGCAAGATATAAAAAAAAATTCACTGATTTTAACACATTTTGAGAAAAATTCAGAGATTTTTTAAGCAGATTTGGACCCAAAATAGCTGATTTTTTAATTTAGCATTTGTCACAATCTAAGGAAGATTCTCAACTGTACGGAACCATGTACCCATAGATTTATTTTTAAGAAATTAGTAATACTGCAAATTTCAAATTGTCTTTTTAAAAAAAGAAAAATTTTAATTTTAGTCTTTTTCCATAATCTAAGGAAGATTATCAAATTTGTACGGGACCCATGTACAAAATAACTACAAAAATAGAGGCGCCAGATTTCCTTTTTCTTGGGGGAGGTAAACGCATGAGATTACACAAATTTACCCAAAAATAGCCGATTTTCAAAAATTTTGTAAATTTGGCGGGGGGGGGGCTAGGAAAAAATTTCCGTGTCTTCCCACTGTTCTCTCCATGTCAAAAAAGCATTAATCTGAGTTCTGATATTTTGTCTCTCCTGAACTTTTTTCTAGCAAAAAGACTTAGTGATCACTTTTCGTCTGTCTGTGCTGAGGACTGACTGTGTGACTCAGTTCTTAGGCCAAGTAAAAAAAAAACTTGTTTATGTCCTGAACTTTTGAAAAAAGGAGGAGGGCAGTTTTTTTTTTTTTTTTTTTTTTTTTAATTGCCGATCCAAGAGGCGGATGATCCTTTCCAAAAGGCAACAAAGCTTCGCAAAATTTGACTTACTTTCTTCAGAAATCACAGGTATGTTTTTGCTTCCCAAGGCAATAGAATGCCATAAGAGAAACAAATTTAGCGACAAACTAAAATGTGAAATTTACTCCGATTTCGATGAATTTTCGAGCAAAAAAACAGAAATAATAAAAAGAAAAAAAAACTTTTTGTGCGGCAGCCAAAACGCATGCGCGGGAGGACGAGAAACTAGTATTATTTTTTTACTTGGCCTTATGTAGAAGTCCATATTGCTTTATTCCGATCAGACTTGTGTGTCTAAATGCTACCGCTGTGTGTCTATAAATTTAACAAGAGAAAAGGGGTTCACACACATAGATATACCCTCCGTTAATTGTCTGTATACTGTCAAATTTGAGAGGATAGATTCCCCATGGGGGGGCAGGGGGCAACTTGCCTTACATGGGGGGGGGGGGGGGATGGGGCAGTCTTCCCCGGAACCCTGCCCAATGAAGGATGCATCATGTTTACCTCGTATGGCAGCGGCCCCAGGAGTGTGTCAATACGCTATAATGACCATGATATAAACAAGCTTTATACCATGACGAACGCCGAAATGCTGGTGCAAAATCATGCCTGTTCTGGCCGATATTGATATTTAATGGATTTTTATTTGTAAGTAATAGTTTTTAGCAGAAAGTATGGCAACCTGAGGCATAAACAACTTCATACCCAAATACTATAAATGAACCCCTAATTCCTATGTGTCATTCAGGCATGACAGCTCCAAGAGCACAGCGTTCAAGTTCAGGTGCACAACTACTGTGCATCAAAAAGGGGCTAGCCTATATCTGGTGGTTGTGGGGGCACTCAATATGAAAGTGACAGGGATGTTCGGATTGGGACTTCCGAAGTATGGGGCAATCGCTGTGAAGAACTTTAAGGGAAAAAGGGGATCATTTGGGAGGAGTATGCAAACTGGGTCATCACGGAGCTCTCACATTTTGGCTGAGAACGAAGGGGGTCATTTCGGCACATGGTGTAACATTCAAGACCTAATAATCGCAGGGAAAGTTACTTGATATAACATTAAAAAAAATATTTTTCTTCAAAAATGTAAGTTTTTCCTCAAAATAGGGGGTCCTTCAGTGACATTTGATTAGAAAAACTGGGATCATCATGACTGAGAGTAAAAAAAGGGGTCTTTCAGTGAACGCAGGGTAAAAAGCGGGGTCATAGTGCCACAAGTGCACTGTCACCAATATTTAGGGGTCAGTCTATGCCGCCGTGTATTCCACGATAGGTGCCCTAAAGGGTGGGATCAACTGGACCCACACCCATAAGGGCTTGTTCGTGAGGTGAGGGTTTGCGCGACAGCAAGTATTCGTGATTTTTGGGTTCTCATGTTTGACAGGTATGGAACGAGAATGCTTCAAAAATGCATATTATCATAACATAAGCGATTTTGTAAATGTAGAATGGGATCCCAATGTGTCTTACCAGCAGGTTTATGTTCGTCATGATGATAGAACGTTCACAAATTTTGTACAGTCATGATTATAATCTTTGAAGTGTTTTCACTGAAAAGAAAAATTACTTTTCCTTTAAATGAGGGTTCTCAAGTACGTAGCCCAAGTATGAGCCAAGTTACAGACAAAACCTTTGTGCCAAAAGCTTGCCAAAATCATGTGTGTGCAGTTGTGCAAGCACATGTACAATGTACACTTTTGTATTGACCTCACTGACTCTTATTTCTTTACTATGGGAACGGTTGTTATTAAACAAATGCTCTTTGTGCTTACGTGAGCGTCGACCCCATAAAACCTGGTGTGTTACGATCATATAGTTTTGATTTAAATTAATACACGCCTTGGTCTTGCGAAGTTCTGTATATTTTTTATAAAGGTGTTTTAGGTGCCGATTTTAAGCATATAGCTTCGATCACATTGAACCCCACAGCACGTGAAGCACTTTTAGTGCTGTACAAGCGCTTCCCTGATACTACATGAAGAAGCTAGCTGCCTCTATAGTTGGATGTGGCAGGCGTAAATTTCTTTTTGACATTGGGGGGAGTGGGGTGATAACAATTTATTGAATGAACAGGGGTTTGCTGAAAAGTATCCATTTCTAGCACATCTGTGCGCGAAGCGCGGTAAAATTTTAACATTTAAAGCTAAAATCGTTAAATGTAAGTTGTAAATTAGAACAAAATTCGCGCAAGCGCTCACGGAAATTTACCATTTTTGAACTATTATGGTAAATCATGAGGTTATTTTTGGTCAAAACACATGACCGGGCATCAACAGATTGCGATATTACCCTATGTTGATGTGACCATTCTGATTAGTATAGTGCCACCTAGAAAATGACCTCTAGCTGGACTTGCCTAAACCAATTCAACACAACTAATGGATAGCTTAGATATTTTCATGGCGCTATTTTCTCGCTATTTCATATTGGAAACCGTTTCCAGCAGGCCGTTGAATTAATTATCGAGAATCGTCCAAATTAATTATTTCAATGTACAAATATCCTTCGTTTACGACACATAGACATTCTCCAGCTTAACCATTCACAGGTATAGTTTCTAGCCATTACCAATGGCAACCGTGTAAAAATCTAAATTTTTTTGAAAAGTTGGGGGCGATCCTTCAAAAAGGTGCTATTATGCGTTTACAGATGTGCAATGAGAGATGTCACATATCAGGTATCCCTGAGTCCTGATTTTTGCCCTGATGTAAAAGGCTTTCCTCAAAATATCCCCATCTGGACAAGATAAAGCTGAGACGTGTTTCTTGTGACCAAAATGGTGAAATTCTAATTTTGTATAGGAGCAAATCCGAATTCCAGCGTGTTTTATAGATATACAAGCAAATCAAAATCACCTTTTTTTCTCCTTTTAGTGACATTTCTGTGGGCCAAATACAAGGTACAAATCTATTGGGCATCTAAGCACTAGCGCGTGTAATTTACTATTCTGACCAAGTTGGGTGCCTCAAAGCTCTTGGTTGCACCTACCTGATACCGAATCACTTTGTTAGTTGTGATACTAAATTGTGCCCACATAATACTGAATTACACTTGCTCAATTGGCATAAAAATAAATAAAAGATTTTGTGTCATTGTACATATCATGATACATCCACATAAAGCACGGCCATCATTTCCATTTGTTTCTCACAATGCAAAAGGCAGTACCTACCCCAAATACGTGCACACCTACTGTCTTCTGTCGGCACTTTTTTTGATTTTCCCAATGGAAGTAGACCAATTCCAATAGACAGACTAACGTCTGATAAGTGAATCTTTTGGTTGCACCGTGTTAATCGATATTAATTTTTATCACGGGAGAAAAAATACAATTGCTAATTTGACATATGCCAATAAATAGCAGAAAATGGTGTTTGCATATAACATCTCTCTCTGTGTCATATTAAAACTTATTGCTACACGTAATATCATTTTTTGGACAGACACTTGACAGACAGTGGGTCCGTCCAAAATAGTAACATTAGCAAAACATATTGTATCGCAGCAAACACTTTATCAAGATACTTTTTCAAAATGTAAAAAACTTTTTTGTATGTAGTAATAACAGGTAGTCAATATCAAATTGACTGAATTTGTATTTTTTCTACCAAATAGGAGTGAGGTATGGGTGAGTTACTTTTAGGGGAATTTGGGAGTTGTTCAAGGGAAAAAGGATATCCTTTGAAGATGAAAGGATGGTGTGTCTAGAGTGTGTGTGAGATCAGTGATGCTGTATTGGAGCGAGACGTGGTGTCGAGTGAAAATGAGATGGGGAGTCTGAGGAGGACCGAGAGAGCAATGGTCAGAGCGATGTGTGGTGTGAATTGATGATAGGATGAAGACGAGGACTTGATTCAGATGTTGAGTTTGGAAGATTGGACCGGTTGGCGAGGGCGAATAGTGTACGTTGGTTGGTATGGGCATGTGTTAGGAAGGATGACGAGCATGCCTTAGAGGGGCTTTTGAGTTCGAGGTGGAGGTTCGAGGAGGAGGGGAAGACCAAAGAGGACACGGAGGAAGCAGGTGGAGGAGGAGATTATTGGAGGGTTGGGCAGTGTGAATGCGAGATGCAATTGATCGGGTGGAAGTGGAGGAAGTATAAGTGCAGTTGCTTGTCCAGTGTGAGTTTAATCCGGCCACACCCCCGTTTATGGGGATAAAACCAGATTTAACTTTGGTTTTAAAACTACTACTACTACTAATACTACAATAAAACATAATCCGTGAGGGAGTGCTCGTGGGTACTTTACTGGTGAAAACCGCCGTATGCACGGCGCACGCTTGTAGCAAGAAGGGCATGTAAAAAACAATTTAGGCGCAGATAGACAGAGCCAAATACAGGGCACCAGCGTCCCTATAATCCTATAGTTTTTCCTATTTTTGTGACCCTCTCCCTAATAAACCCTATAAACTTCCAAAACTCCTTATATTTCCCCTATATTTTTTTTCTCCACAGAATTAAAGATTATGTTTTGGCTGATTTTTTCACAGAATGATCAAATATTGCTTTGCATAGTTAATTTAATAAGTAAGGAGCTTTAAAACAAGCATTACAGCATTGGTATCATCCATCTTAATGAGCCTGGTTGTATAAAGAGTCAGCTTTCAGTCCTTTGTCAGTGTTTAGGCCTTTCTGGATTTTGGATGACTTTGTTTTTGAGCATAATCTTTAGTTTAGGCTTAAAACGAAATATCTTTTTGTCCCGAATAATAGACCACTGCTTTAATATTCTTACAACTATATACGAAGTCAGAGTTGGTAACTCGGACAACCAACAATGAAGCAAATTTGACGGTTCTCCATGGGAGGGGGATACTCCGATTTGGTTTGGTTGGGGTGTTCAGAGCTTTATTTGAAACCCTTCCCCTTCTAAGGGTCCATGTTTGGTTTTAAAAAATACCCATTCTGAGGATGTTGCTTACAATATGTTTCTTTGGTACCAAAATTGTGAAATTTCTAATTTTGTATAGGAGCAAATACGAAATTCAGCGTGTTTTATAGATATACAAGCAAATCAAAATCACCTTTTTTCTCGCTTTTATGACATTTCTGTGGCCAAATACAAGGTACAAAATCTATTGAGCATCTAAGACTAATCTATATGAATTTACTATTATGACAATATTTGGGTGCCTCAAAATCTCTTGTTGCACCTTTAACCTGATAACCTGAATCACTTTTAGTTGTGATACTAAATTGCCACATAATACTGAATTACACTTGCTCAATTTCATAAAAATAAATAAAAAGATTTTGTGCATTGTAAATATCATGATACATCACATAAAGCACTGCCAATCATTTCCAATTTTTCTCACAATGCAAAAGGCAGTACCTACCCCCAATACGTGCACACTTACTGTCTTCTGTCGGCACATTTTTGGATTTTCAAAAGTAGACCAATTCCAATATACAGACTAACGTCTGATAAAAATCTGTTGTTGCACCTTTAATCAGATATTATTTTATCAGGGAGAAAAAATACAAATTGATAAATTTGATATGCCAATAAATAGCAGGAAATACTATTTTGCATATAACATCTCTCTCTGATAATATAATATCCATACTAAAACTTTATTGCTAACATAATTATTTTTTGGACAGACACATTGGACAGACAGTGTCCGTCCAATAATAGTAACATTAGCGACACATTTGTAATCCAGAAACACTTTTCAAGATACTTTTCAAAATGTAAAAAACTTTTTTGTATGTAGTAATAACATGTAGTCAAATATCAAATTACTGAATTTGTATTTTTTCTACCAAATAAGGAGTGAGGTATGGGTGAGTGAAGTTTAGGGAATTTGGGAGTTGTTGCAAGGGAAAAGATATCCTTTGAAGATGAAAGGAATGGTGTATAAGAGTTGTGTGAGATCAGTGATGTTGTATGGGAGCGAGACGTGGTGTCTGAGTGAAAATGAGATGGGGATTCTGAGGAGGACAGAGAGAGCAATGATAAGAGCGATGTGTGGTGTGAAGTTGATGGATAGGATGAAGACTGAGGACTTGATGCAGATGTTGAGTTTGGAAGATGGACCGGTTGGCGAGGGCGAATAGTGTACGTTGGTATGGGCATGTGTTGAGGAAGGATGACGAGCATGCCTTAAGAAGGGCTTTTGAGTGAGGTAGGAGGTTCGAGGAGGAGGGGGCATCCAAAGAAGACGTGGAAGAAGCAAGTGGAGGAGGAGAGTTGGAGGGTTGGGCTGAGGATGGAGAATGCATTGAATCGGGTGAAGTGGAAGGAAGGAGTAAGGGCAGTTGCTGCCAGTGTGAGGTGAATCCGGCCACACCCCCGTTTATGGGGATAAAACCGGATTTAAAACTTTGGTTTTAAATACTACTACTACTACTACTACTACTACAAATAAAACAATATCCATGATGGGAACTCTGTGGGTACTTTACTGTGAAACACGCCGTATGCACGGCGCACGCTTGTAGCAAGAAGGGCACGTGTAAAACAGAATTTTAGGCGCAGATAAACAAGAGCCAAATAATTATTGCCTAGTATTAGGTGATGAACAAAGTATACCTCATTCACAAAGCTTGTTCTACTATTAAGCTTGTAGCATAGCATAGGCATCAATCCTTGTGGAATGGGGGTATATCCAATATTTGGATGAGAGGTTTTTTTTTTTTTTTTTTTTGGAGTAAGGGCAGTTGCTGCCAGTGTGAGTTGAATCCGGCCACACCCCCGTTTATGGGGATAAAACCAGATTTAAAACTTTGGTTTTAAATACTACTACTACTACTACTACTACAAATAAAACAATATCCATGATGGGAACTCCGTGGGTACTTTACTGTGAAACACGCCGTATGCACGGCGCACGCTTGTAGCAAGAAGGCATGTGTAAAACAGAATTTTAGGCGCAGATAGACAGAGCCAAATACAGGGCTACAAGCGTCCCTATAATTCCTATATTTTCCTATATTTTTGACCCTCTCCCTATAAATCCCTATAAACTTCAAAAATCCTTATATTTCCCTATATTTTTTTTCTCCACAGAAATTAAAGATTGATGTTTTGCCTGATTTTTCACAGAATTGATCAAAAGTATTGCCTTTCAGAGTCTAAATGTTCATAATAAGGAGCTTTTAAAACAAGCATTACAGCATTGGGTATCTCCAATCTTAAATGAGCATGGTTGTATAAAGAGTCAGCTTTCAAGTCCTTTGTCAATTTTAGGACTTTCTGGATTTTGATGACTTTGTTTGAGGCATAATCTTTAGTTTAGGATTAAAAACAGAAAATATCTTTTGTCAGAAATCATAGACCACTGCTTTAATATTCTTTACAAATAGATACAGAAGTCAGAGTTGGTAAACTCGGACAACACAACAATTGAAGCACATTTGACTGTTCTCCATGGGAGGGGGATACTCCGATTTGGTTTGGTTGAGGGTGTGCAGAGCTGGATTTGAAACCCTTACCCATTCATAAGGGTCATTTTGGTTTTAAAAAAATACCCATTTCTGAGGATTTTGCTTACAATATTTTTTTTTTTTTTTTTTTTTTGAGGCATTTTTGAGGGAAATGACAACTCTTGCACCAAAGAACCATATTGGCTAACACAACATTTGGTATGAGATGCAGATCTGCAGGTCAAAGCAAAGGTCAAGGTCACATCTGTGAAATTGTATGTGTTTTCTACTCTTATTCCCCTTGATTGCTAATATATGTCAACTCTTGATCACTCTTATACACATTGATCAATTAACTTCATACTTTGTGTAAAGAATCACTGGCCCAAGATTCACCAGGTGTGTACATGTGTAGGTTGATCTCTAAAGGCCCCTATGTGACCTTTGAACTAATGTGGTTAAAACTATTAATTTAAATGTCATTTCTGATGCAAGTTAGGTGCTATGACCATCACACTTGCTAACAAATTAACCAGCCCAAAACACATACGGGTTGGACACAGATTGATCTCTGATGAGCCTGATGTGAGCTTCGACCTTATTTTTTTATGTCAAATGCAATTTCCTTAGCAAATGAGGTATTAACTATTGGGTGTCTCGAAACATCAGACCTCGAAACAACAGACCTCAGACCTCGAAACATCAGACCCGGAAGTAAATTCCCTTCCGGGTCTGTGGTCTGATGTTTCGAGTCTGATGTTTCTAGACCCACGGGGGGATGTCTGAAACATCAACCTCGACACAACAGACCTCAGACCCGGAAGTGATTTTTTTAATTTTTTTTTGCGAAACGTCAAACATTTTACTTCGGGTCTGATTTGTTTTAGGTATGATGTTTATAGACAACCGGGGGGGGGATGTCTAGAAACTTCAGACCTAGAAACATCAGACCTCGAAACCAACATCAGACCTCGACCAGAAGTGACTCAAAATGGGAGGAAATATAATTTTCTCTACTAAGAGGGGGACACACGCTTCCTTAAACATGGTGGAGACGGCCATGGAAGTTTTGTTTGACTTGTTACCCGTGTGCTTGAGAAGTTTTGTAATTTAAAAAAAATGAAAAATAGATGGAAAACAATCCTGCTATTCTTCCAGGCGTGACAAAGGGAGATTGCCCTGGACTTGGACCCCGCTTGGACCAAATGGCCTTGCGTTTTGCTAAATACAAACCACCCCTTTCACTACTTGCTAGCCGCTCACCAAGCTATCAATTTTACTCAACTCAAGTTCCACAAGCCCGCATTTCAGATAAGGTAGTTCCAAAAGTCCCCATTTTTTTTTAATTTTTTAGGTTTTTTCTTTTTTTAAGTTTTTATTAATTATTAACTTGCAATTTTAAAAATCGGGTCTATCTCTTATCTCCTATTCATAGAAAAAACTGTCTTGAAAACTAATCCTCCAAACTTAACATACCTCCCGCACCCACACCTTTTTGTAAAACGGTTGGCCATTAATTATGAAGTTTACCATAGCACTTGTAATTCAAATTGTTTTCTCCTAAATTTGCATGCATTGGAAAATGTGTCTTAGTAGCAGCGACGTTGCAAAGGTTTGCCCAAGGAGGACAACCTCCTACAGCACGCCACCCGGCCAATCTCCTTCTCTTTCGACTGTCGCCCCCTCAATTAGCGGCAGAAAACCAGCGCAAACTCCTCCGTGTCACGGCACGGTGAGGGTCTACTTGAATTTCAAAAAATCCGACCCAATGAAATGCGACTTCGGGGAAACATTTTTTTACTTCCGAAGTCAACATTTTAAACTTCCGGGTCTGATGTTTCTAGGCCCTGATTTTCTAGACATCCCCCGGGGTCTATAAACATCAGACCTAGAAACATCAGACCCGGAAGTAACTTCACTTCCGGGTCTGAGGTCGGATGTTTCGAGTCTGATGTTTCTAGACATTCCCCCCCCCCGGGTGTCTAAGAAACATAGACCTCGAAACATTCAGACCCGCCACGGAAGTAAAATGTTGACTTTCGGCAAAAAAAATACGACCGGGTCTGAGGTCTGATGTTTCGAGTCTGATGTTTCGAGACATCCCCCCCCCCCGTGTTTCTAGAAACATCAGACCTCGAAACATAGACCCGGAATGAATTTACTTCCGGGTCGGATGTTTCGAGGTCTGAGGTCCGTTGTTTCTAGGTCTATGTTTCGAGACACCCTTAAACTATTATGTTGAATCATGCTCAAATGAACACTGGCCCAAATTATACAGAGTGTAACACCGATTGACCTTATGACCCTACATTATCCTTGAACAATCTTTTTTTATTACAATCTGTAAATTGCCACCAATTTGCATTTCAAACGAACCACTGGCTAAGGACTTGGGGTTACATAGATGTGGACCTTTAATTACCCATGTGACCTTTAACCCAGTTTTGAGAAAAACCTGGCAAATGCAACGTCCTTGGTAAGGGTACATTGGTGTACAACGGATTTCAGGCTGATATTAGTACATAGTTGTTACGTTAAGTTGTTGATCAGATAGAGGGATTTAATCAGAGGATATTACCATTTCTAAATCACAAGTATTTGTGTTGCCCAGAAATTAGCAGGAAGCACATGTACAATTTTCGTCTGTAAAGTGTGAGGTTTCCATGGTATCTCAAAATGAAAACTTCAAACTTTCAGAAAACTATTGCAATTTCTTCCACAAAACAACACCTCTTGACCTATGGATATTGGGTTCCAACATCAAAATAAGGTCAAAACTTCAATGGCTTGACTATATACTTAAAATAATTATACTCTGCAGGAAACCCAGATCCTCAAAACAAAATAAAATAGTAAAAAAACAATACAGAAATATAATAAAAAATTTTTTTTAACAAAAAAAAAAAATTTTTTTTTTTTTTTTTAAGTTTTTTTTAACCTCAACATGGGAATATTTATCTTCACATGTATATAGTCAATACAAGCCAGATACTCTGCCTCATTGTTTTGGCCATATCTTTGTTCTATGAATTAAAAATTGCCGGCGGATATACAATGGAAAGGCCTCCACATTCCAGTAAAATACAATTCCCTATATTTTGTTTTTCCCTAAACTTTCTTCTTGATCTTCCTCCCTATATTATCCCTAAACCACTTTAGCAATCCGTTGTGGCGTGTGATGTGTGGTGTATGGGTGGTGTCCACAAATTGGTTAATTTTTTTTAATGACCTCAATGAAAATTTAACTTCAATTGGAACCAAACTTCTGTCATAGGTGCACAATGGGATCCCTCATGATGTTGGATGAGGTCAAAGGTCAATGTTGAAAGGTCAAAGGTCATGTGAGGTCCAATTGAAAAATGGGCTTAAAATGTAAATTGGAGCTAAATTGAAAACTTGAAGTTCAATTGGAACCAACGGTTGTCCATAGGTGCACCATGCGATCCATTATATGTTGATGAGATCAAAGGTCACGAAGGTGCCAGGGTCAAAGGTCATGGGGCGGCCACAGCTTTATCTTTGAATATAGCGAGCGCGAAAGCCGAGAACCGCGAAATTCAGTTTGCCCTATATTTAGTCCTATATTTTTGCAAGGGTGCACTTGTAGCCCTGCAAATAATTATTGCCCTAGTATTCGGTGATTAACAGAAAAGTATACCGCATTCACAAAGCTTGTTCTACTATTAAGCTTGTCAGCATAGCATAGGCATCAATCCTTGAGGAATGGTGGGTCTATTCACAATATTTGGATGAGAGTGGATAGTCAATCGCCCAATGCTCCCAATTGGAATGTTGCACCCGGCCCGGTCATGGCCATGCATTTTTTGAACAAAAAACCTCATTTTACTATATCAAAGGGGTATTTTGTGATCCACAGCCTCGTTTAACACCACTTTTTTTTTTGCCAACTAGATTTATAGTGCAATTTTAATTTTCATCAGCAAGAGTTTACAACCTGTTTCTAAACAATATAGTTTTTATCGATTTTAAATATCGAAGTTGGGGGGGGGGAAAATTCAAATTACTCTGTACTGACACCTAGTATAGTCCCACCTGTTTTAACCCTGAAATTAGC
>JAMKCH010059233.1:0-16580 GCA_023653785.1 Ophioderma brevispina | reverse complement strand
CGTGTCGCGTTATGATGGCACCCATCCAATATCGTGGAATTGTCAGAAGATATAGAAACACCAAGAAGTTCGTCATTCATGCCTGGAAGAAGGTAATTTAAGTTTTAAGTATTGGTACAGTTAAGGACAGAATTAGGGGCTAATGTTGTGTGGATTCTTTTTCGCCGATCAGCACGTTGCGGTCCGTGATTGGGTGAGTGAGTAAACGTTTTGTAGTCGAGCTTCTGCGGTTAGACCGTAGATGTATATACAGAAGGAGGGTGTTCCCAGAAGTATAATCCGTTAAAGGAAATATGTCAATGATTTGAATATTTGGAAATTTTGATATGGATGGAAAAGCCGTAAGTAAAGTAGATTACATATAAATTTAAACTAGTTGAAAATTGTCCACATTTGTGAGTATTTTGCCCTTACCTTTTAATTTCCAGCCACTAGCGACTCGAAAACGATCCGACAAATCCAACTGCAGGCAAATGGTGACGCAAAGTGATGACCATCCAATAATTCTACGTCGTTGGGACCATCATATCGCAGTTGTTGCCACCTTCAATAATAATAAACACAACGAAATGATGAAACAAAATATGTCATTCTGTAACTTGTTTTTCAATTTTATTTATTACTTTCATTAATCATCAATTACGTGTCAGCATAACAATTCGAGTAAACACTATTGTTTTGGTCATCATTTGACGTCAGCGTTGGGCGCTTGAATTCAATGAAGCCGTGCGAAAAATCCGCCCGTTTTCTACGAATTTATGTCAAAAAGCAAAAAATTAAAATGCCTCTATTTGTTTGAAATTACATCAAAATTGTATATTGGTTTTCGGGGCATTGTATTGTATGTACATATATTTTTAGTAGAATTAATAAAAGCACCATCTTTAAATGTAATTGGCACAACAGTGGTATAAAATATTTTAATGTGATATCCTGTTAGATTAGAAGACGGTACGATTATGTCGTTACGCTGCTTTTATAGCAAAATACCAGTTAAAATCCAATTTTATGGAATATTTCTCATTAATATGCAATTCCATTTGTTGCGAAAGAAGTGTTCAGGGCGGTGGATGAGGATGGTGTTAGTGATATCCCAAATCGAGTTGATTTCTAACATCAGGAAGACTAATAAAGTCTGTGTAGGTTGATACACAGTATTGTGTTAAAAAGATCATCAAAACTCCCTTAATCTCGATGGGTTGAAATATATTCATATCCTTATCACCAGATTGCAATATTCCAATTTAAAAGGCAATTATGGTATAAATCTATCGGCACATATATAATGAAATATCCTAAATATACGTACAGATGGTTTTCATGGTCAGTGGAGTATTCCTTGCGAAGAAAGAAACACCATTTCTGCTAATTTTGTAGCAGTGACGTTTGAGGAAAGCCGTCATGTTTATTATTAACGCTATCGTTTTGCCACAAGCCGTGTTTAGTCTTTCACACCAACCGCTCGTTGTTTCGCTGTGAGTCCATTTCTGACCCGTACAAAGACTATCGCGTAATTTTAACATTGAATTAAAATACAGCTTTAATTCAACTTTTTCTTTAAAATATAAATCTATCAAAAGTGGCATACCTTGGTGTTAATTTTTAGAAAATAGGCGTGGATTACGTTTTTTAAAATAAAATTTAGTCACTCTTCAGCTACGAAAGCGTTACTCGTACATTGAAAGTACGTAGATTGCTGAACCGCGCATTAGTGGCTTTCCGAATATACCTTAGAGTCTCGTTATTCCTAGTTGAGGGATCCTTTTTTCCTTTGTTTATCGTCATTCGTTTCGCATCACTCAAAAATCAAATATGGAATAAAGATCACTCAATATGTTTTAAATCTGTAATTGGTAAATTTAACTAAGGGTATACTGGGACATCGGTTTTCCCCGAGAGACTCGGAGCTGGCCCGACCCCTATTTCAAATTCCAATTCCGTCATGGATTGTTGGCGTTTACGCCAACTAAAACCTGTTGTTTCAATTATAATCTAAAATACCCCTCTTTACATTTTTCCAATCATTGAGGTTTTAAAAAGTGTATTTTGCAATAAAATTTTTTTTTTTAAAATTGAAATTTCTTATCCTTTGTGTGCTCACCGAAGTTCACAGGATGAGGCTTGTGGCAGACTGACTGAAGTCTCCGGATATGTTTCGCTGGCTTCTGTTTCGGTATTTGCATGCGCTGGTTGTAAATTTGGTACAGGGAATAAAATGTCAGCGTGCGATTGGTGTACAGCCGGGTACTTTCGGAATAAATCTGGATTTTGGCACGATGCGTGTTGGAATTAACTTGAAACTTTCAGTATGTAGTTTTTGATTGCAACAGGTGCAACTATTAGGTCACGGTAAGTCTATCTACCACGATTTGCTTAAGGCTTTTTGCATAGATTTCTATCTGTGAATAATTGTCTACCAAATGGGTATTATGACTCTCCTCTTTGTACTCTTTTTGCAACAGGGAATTTTGGTTGCCCTTTTTGGGAATGTCATTTTGCTTCGCCTTTTTTGCAATCTTTTCAATCCAGAATTTTAAATAATACTCATAATCTTACTATGAAGATGTTTTTGTTGGGTATTTCAGATGTTAGAACCGTAAGTTTAATTTTTTTGTCCTTCACTGCGAAATATCATATTTATAATTCTAGATGTAATAAGTACACCGATATCAATAGTTTTATTAATATGCTTAAAGTGTGTTAAGAATACTGAGAGTAATTATTGCTTTAAAAGAACAATAATATTAGCAGGTTGGAACAGCAGATGGAAAAATATCATTCCTATAAATGATTGTTATTTGGCATTATCTCTATAATACATGTTTCGGGTTTTTTGAACCTAGATAATTGAACTTTGTAATTTTATGATATTTTTTGCTTAGACGAATAAAGGTTAGAGCCTTACGGCTCTACGAAAAAAAAACCCAATTAATCCATTTACCTTAAGAGACCCTGGCACATTTGAAAAATAGTGGCCCCCTCAAGATTTTTTCTAAAATCGCTATTTTTTCATGTTGTAAGCTTTTATATACAAAATATCCCTCCCCTGAAATTATTAAGATCAAATCAGCTTCTTATGGGTAAACGCACTATTTTATATTTAAATTCAGCAACGACGAAATGCTTTTAACACAAGAACACGCACTCCGTATGCATGTTTCTCACGCTATGCAGACTGTTTGACGGTCTATAACCCTTTGTGGTTTTATATCAGTGAGTACGATGCAAAATATTCATGTTAATATGCACATATATGTTAATTAAGTTATGAAACGTAATAAGTTGGCCTCCAAATTACCTGGATGTCTTATCCTCATAGCAATGTCCCTATCGTTTTGGTACGTTATTTTTATTGTAAATTATCTCTGTATCTTTCCATGTCCTAGACTATCATTAGAGATGCCATTGAGAATTTCAATATTTTTTGAAAATGTGCCAGTACCGCTTTAACGATATGGACGAAAAACCTCTAATCTCAACACTGAGTACCATAATTTAAATATAAAACGATAAATTTTCTTAATACCATGTATTCTCAGCAAGCTTTTTATCCACATCCCTCATGACAATATATTCACCTAATATCCTAAATCATAAATACACCAGGTCTGTTTTGCTGACTTTATTGTTCTTGGACCATATCTTAAAAATCACTCAACCAAAATGAACAATTTTTTACAGGCAAGATGCCCAAATAAATAAAATCCACAGATATCAAATTAAAAAAGTGGAAAAGTATCACTTTCATTTGGGGTAAAGTTTTTATTGCGGTCACCCTGAGATTTTAGATTAGAGACCAGAACTTAAACAAGGATTTGTGCGCTTACGCCAGTATTGACAACAACGTGGTTGGATTAGTGTCGCAATTCCCAATTTTATTGCAAATAACCAGAAAGACTTTCGGCTATTTAAGGGGGTTGTTCCGATTCGATGTGTATTGTGTTCGCTACTTGATATGAGAGGCCTGGCCACTTGCACATACACTCCCATCAAGTTACCGTGGGAAACACACTGCGGTTTTTGATGGTAGACGGCAATAATGCATGTGCAAAGCCCTATTCAATACTGCGATAATAAGTGGGTTACCACTCAAAACGGCGGTTTTTTTTTTTGTTTATATCTTGAAATGAAATGGCTTCGAGGGCTCAATTTCAGGACGACAATGAAGAAAAATACGGCCTTTCATATGATATCAAAATCGATACTCTCCGGGTAATCAGGGGGGGGGTTCCAAAGACGATCGAACACGCACCTTTAAAGCCTCGATCAAGCCACGGCGGACTGACCTAAGTTTAAAGAACCGCGTTGCAGTATACACACAACACAAAACAAAGCTCTCAATTGACGCTTGTATAACAAATTTTAGTGAAAAGTCACCAACGCTGAATGAGCAGCATGTGTAGTTACATTCGGGGGACGACCTAACTATACAACACAATCGAATGTGCCGGACTTGACTGTCATGCAAACATGATTGACAGCGCACACAAACACGTTTCCGCGCAATAATTAGGAAGCAATCAATATCCATTTGCAATTCCCAGTTCAAAACTTGGTTTCCATGCCAGGGAAAATAGCCATTCATATTTCGATTGTCACCTTATTTAAAGTGAATGTCACCCTGCAAAGATGTGACTGTGGTTCAGGACTGATCTAAGTAATACCGACACACCATGGCGATCTCACGAGTCACATTATATCGCGATAATCTACCATTATTAGGAGTAACTTTTTCAAACCCTCAATTTCCGGGATTATTGACTCATGGCCCAACGGTACTGACATAAACAAACACAAAAAACTGAACAACGGAAAGTCTTAGTTAAATTCTGTGTTTTTTCAAAGTTCCGCTAGCCGAGACCATACCGGATTTTCCCATTATCTTGCGAATATAATGTTACCACCCTAAAAAATCTCTCGAACGTCATGAACACACATACAGAATTCAAAAATTTCCCCAGATGTCTCGCAAATATGACGTCACCATTCAGTATTGAGAGTAATGAGCGGCGGCTCTCATTTGTAACAATTGTATTGAAAGAAGTGTGTACGTGCACACGAATGCATCAATCGTTGGACATGTCATGCCGTATCCATGCTTGACCGCACCACAACTGACCCTGATGAGTCAACACAGTTCTGTGACAGTCTTGAGTCTTGAGTTGGATACTGACCAACACTCAACAGAGAGTCAAACGGTCAGGTTAGGGATCTAAGCCTAGTAGTTTTAATCTTGCTGCTTGGTGTTGTTGACAAAATGTGCGTGATCTGTTTTGGAAGGCTTCTGGGTTAACGATGTGAGTATGTTCTCAGGCAGAGCGTTCCAGTCTATTATTGAATTGGTACATAGGCATACTTTGTACTGAAGTCTTTGCGTTGGTTTATTGGAGTATAGCGGTTTGATGGCTATGCCGTGATGGCGGCCGGACGGGCCGAAGAGGGTAGAGGGTTCCAATAGGTAGAGACAGGTCCCCTGTCTAACTGTGGGAAGATACACAGCAGCGAATTTCCTCCTTTATAGCTAGAGCCTCCAGCGTGAGTTCTTTCAGTTTCTGGGTACTGAGCCGTGCTCTTTGGTGAGTAGTCATTAATAATTAACCTGACTGCTCTTCTCAAAATAGCCTCTAAATGAGATTTTTAGCTGTGTATGGGTCCCAAACTGAAGAGGCATACTCCATCAATGGTCGAACTAGTGATATATATGCAAGTAATTTTGTTTTTTGGTTACGAGAATGAATATACGCTGTTCTTCCATGGCCCTAGACTATCATTTGAGAGCAAATTGAAGAAATTTTAATATTTTTGTGAAATGTGCCAGTACCGCTTTTTATAAACGATACGGACGATAAAACCTCTAATCTACACGCTTACCATAATTTAAATTATAACAACGATAAATTTCTTAATACCATGTACTCAGCATATTTTTATCCCATACCCTCCTGTACATATATTCCTAATAATCCACTCATAAATTACACCAGTATGTTTTTGCCGACTTATTGTTCATTGGACATATCTTGAAAATCACTCAAATCACTCAACCAAAATGACACAATTTTTAGCACAAATTGCCCAAATAAAATAATCCACAGATATCAAATAAAAAGTGGAAAAGTGATCACTTTCCTTTTTGGGTGAAAGTTTTTATTATTGGGCAACCCGTAATTTTTAGATAGAGCCAGAACTACAAGGATTGCTGCGCTTACGACGCCAGTAATTGAACAACCACGTGGTTGGCATAGTGCTGCACATTCCAATTATTCCAATAACCAGAAGGTTTCGGCTATTTAAAGGTGGTTTTCCGATTTATGTATGGTGTTCTCTACCTGATATGAGACCTTGGCACTTGCACATACAACCCCATCAATACCGTGGGAAACACACTTGCGGTTTTTGAGGTAGAAACGCAATAAGCATGTTGCAAAGCCTCCTATTCAATACGGCGGCTAATAAAGTGTAACCACTAAACGGCGGTTTTTTTGTTTATATCCTTGAAATGAAATGATTCGAGGGCTCCAATTTCAGGACACATGAGAAAAAATACGGCCTTTCATCGATATGAAAAAAAAAAAAAAAAAAAAACAAAAAAATCGTACTACTTCCGGGTAAATCAAGGGGGGTCCCAAAGATGCGGAACACGCACCTTTAAACGCTCGACCAGCCATGGCTGACTGACCTAAGTTTTAAATGAACCCGTTGCAGTATCACCCAACACAAACAAAGCTCGTCCATTGACGCCTGTTATACAATTTTAGGACAAGTCACCGACGCTGAATTCGCGCATGGTAGTACAGTTCGGGTGGACTGACCAATATACACCAATCGAATGTGCGTACATTGTACGTGTCATGCAACATGCGTTGACCGGCGCCCACCAACACGTTTCGCGCGCATATAATTATGACAGCAATCAATATCATTGCAATTCCAGTTCAAAACTTTGTTCCACGGCAGGAAAATAGCCTGGTCATATTTCGATTGTCACCTAATTTAAAGTGAATGTCACCTTGCAATATAATGATGACACTGTGGGTGCAGGAATGATCTAAGTCATCCCGACACACATAGTAGATCTCACTAGTCAGACTATATCGCGCATAATCTACTACCATTATTTATGAGTACTTTTTCAACCCTCATTTTCCGGGATTGACTCATGCGCAACGGTACTGACATAAAACCAACACAAAAACTGACAACGGAAAGTCCTTAATTTAAATTCTGTTTTCAGCTCTTCCGATAAAGCCGAGACCATACCGATTTCCCATTATCATTGCGAATATAATTTTTATTACCACCTAAAAAAGGTCCAAAAAAATCTCGAACGCCATGAACACACAATACAGAATTTTCAAATCTTCCCCAGCTGTATGCAAATATGACGTCACCATCAGTAATGAGAGTAATGAGCGTCGCTCTTCTTTGTCAAATGTATTGAACGAAGTGTGGTCCGTGCACACCGAATGCAGTAAATCTTTGTACATGTCATGCTATCATGCTTGAACCGCACCACACTAGACCCTGCTGATCAAAACACAGTTCTCTGTGCAGTCTTAGTCTTGAGTTGGATACTGACCAACACTCCAACCGAGGAGTCAAACGGTCAGGTTGGGGATCTACGCTATGTAGTTTTTATTCTTGCTTGCTGGTGTCTTGTTGCAAAATGTTGTTGAATGCTGTGTTGAAGGCTTTGGTGTACCGATGTGAGTTATGTTCTCAGGTGGAGCGTTCCAGTCTATTATTGGTTCTTGGTACATATGATATTTGTACTGGAACATTCTTTTTGCTTGTGGTTATTGGAGTATAGCTGTTTTGATGGCTATGCCGTGATTGCGCCTACAGGGCCGAAGACGGTTTCAATGTAGAGAACAGTTCCCCCTGTCTGACTTGTTGGAATATACACAGGCGCCGAATTTTCCTCCTTACAGCTCAGCTCCTCCAGCGTGAGTTTTCTTCAGTTCTGGGTAATGAAGCCGTGCTCTTTGGTTGTTTAGTCCATTAATAAATAAACCTGAGACTGCTCTTCTCAAAATAGCCTTCTAAATGAGATATATTTTAGCTGTGGTATTGTCCACCACTGAAGAGGCAGACTCAATCCACCAATTGTCGAACTAGTGATCTATATGCAAGTATTTGTTTTTTGGTACGAGAAATGAATATTACGCTTTACAAACCAAGAGAACGATTTGCTTTTGAGCATATGTCGTTAATATGGTTGTTCCAACTGAGATTATTGGTAATACACACACCAAGGTAACTATGACAGCATGGTGGCAAACATCACACGCAAGGGAATATGAAGATATTTTTGGTGATCTGCATGATGTCAATATGCTGAGATAATCAAGATCATCTTGATGTACTGCGTATCATGGTTTTTATGACTCACGATAAATAACGCATCGTCCGCGACAAGCGCACAGAGCAGCGTATGTTGTCAGGGAGATCATTAATGTAAGCCAGGACCAACAGCGGCCCCCCAAGACCGTACCCTGTGGAACGCCAGAGATAACCTTGGACCAGGCCGACTTATCGCCACTGACGACAACCCGGGTACATTCTGAGGAGCCGCTGATCCATGCCGTGTATTTGTTGTAAACGCCGTATCTATGAAGTTTGTTGTTGTACTACGTCAAAAAGCTTTGGAGAAGTCCATAACAATCATGTCTACCTGGGACTTATTATTGTGAACTTGTCAGGTCTTGTATTGTAAGTATTAACTGTGATTTGCAAGAATGCTTTTGACGGAATCCATGTTGTACATGTGTGTAGAATTGAGTGTTTTTGTTTGAAATGTTGCATTAAGTTTTGAATGTATTATGTGTCTAGTATTTTGAATCAGGGATACTGCTACATCAATAGATCTTTGGAAAATGAGAGTAAGGATGGAACAATCTCCTCAGCTGCTAATTTGAGGATTCGGCAGGGATCCTCCGGGGGCCGGTGGCTTTGGTTGGATCAAGATCCTCTAACAAGTGTTCAGACACCTGTTTCTTTCTGAAACAATATCTGCATGGATGGAATACCAAGATCGGGTTCATTTGGGCACTTGAATCCTCATGAGTAAAACAGGCAGAATTGGGCATTAAAGGATGTCATCCTTGATTTTGTTGTCTGACTCTAACCTACCATTTCTCATAGAGATATAAATACACAATAGTGCAACCTTTAGGCTCTTAATAAAGGAATAAAACTTTTTAGGAGACTCTGAACAAATATTACTCACATATTTTTTATAACGATCTGTCTCTTACTGATGTTCTTCCGTACTTCATTGAATTTTTAATAACTAGAATCGGTATTGGTTCTACAATGATGTTGTAGGCCCTTTTTCTTTATGTATCTCCTGATTCTCTTGTTAACCTGGACTGGAATTATGTTTGAAAAAAAACCATTTAGAGGGACCATAAAGTATCCCTGGCAGATTTAATTGCCGCTTGGATTACCATACATGGAATCACCCTAGCATTGACATCAGAGTGTAATCATGAAACAAACTGGTCTGACCAGTTTTGCAACTGATCTTTTAGGCCATCAATATCAGCTTTTTGAAATTGGTACACATGGCTAGTTACTGCTTGACAATCGGAGTTAGTGCATATGATTATGACAGCAAATCAATGCTTCCCATGGCATGCCCAATTCAAACTTGTTCCAAGCCGAAAATAGCCTGCATATTTGCAATGACGTGTGGTTCATAGTTGACCAAGTGACAAACCGACACAAATGGTACATCTCACTGATCACATTATATCGCGCATATCTACGATTATTTAGGTACTTAAAACCTTTTTGAACCCTCAATTTCTATGATTGACTCATGCGCAAGTTCATCGCGCAACGTTACTAACACAAAACACACCAACCACTCACAAAATGAAGCTGATTTGACTTCTGTTTTCATCAGCTTCCAATAGGCTGCGCCCATCCTTGATTTGCCCATTATCATTGCGCATATTTTTCTGACGCACTATTGTCCAAATAGCCTCTCTGACACATTGCGAATTCCCGAAATCTTCCAAGGCTGTATCAACAAATAAAATGACGTCCCATTCCGTTAATACGCGCTCTTCATCCATCATCGGACCAAGTTGCGATGAAGTTTGATCGCGCACGGTAACTTGTGCCCTCACATAAAATTTAGGTGTGTGAATGTACCAACCATACTATACTATAGTCAATTAATATGTAATTAATTTTGTATTATGTTTTGCAACGTGTAAATTAGTTCTGGACAGACTTCCAGACAGCAGAATAGTGGGCGAATTGAGAGAGCCTGATTTAAATGGCGACAATAGACATCCGTTATTTTCAAACATTGCCCAGTAAGCGGTCTTCGATAGACTTTTAGTGAGAGGTACTCAAAACAAAATTTATATAAAAACCCACTTTTAAAGGTAGTAATAACAACAATAGATGTGAATGTTTTGTGTAATATCTTCCTAAATATCGATTTAGGACCTATGAAAAGTACGAAAGTAAAAGATCAAGACATAATAAAAGTCTGATTATTTTTGTTAATGGTCACAGTTTGAAAGAAAAAAACGCGATCTTGTCGCAAACAAATGTGTAATTTTGGTGATATTTGCATCTTGCCACAAATCGGGTGTCCCGAAAAATTATTTTGTTGAAATTCTAAACTAATTTTGACTTATAGTAGAGCCCAGGCCACCAAATCTGGATATCTGTAAAGGCCTTGGGGGGCAGGTGTACTGGGAGTGTTTGTTTCATGTCTTAGAAGTAATCTGTGAGGGTCAATAACGTATACATTTTTAGAAAATCAACTGACACAAGGATGCACCAAGGCAGAATTTCGTAAAGGTCAATCGTTAATATTCCTCCATACAATGGCGACCTTTTCCATTTGGTTGTTTTTCTCGTATTTATTTTTTTTCTTTGAATTTAAGAATTGGATTTCTCGAGATAATCTCCAGTTACATTTTAACTAAATCGCAATTTAGGCAAAGGAATCTGTAGAATCAATATTAATGACACCTTAAATACCCATACTTAAGCTTTCTTGACCTTAGTTGTAAAGCTTATAAAGCTTTATTTTCCGTGTAGCTCAGACCTATTTTTTTTTTCACCTATTTGAAAATGATTTTGATAAATTTGTATATTGGTTCACTTTTTTTAAGCGGACTCTTCCTGATAATTACCATTGATATATTGGGTCTTTCTATTGAATATTTGATCTGGTTCTTCCATACTTTAGTAATTAAATTGACTTCTTTAATTATTAAATTGAGTTTAAGAGTGGACAGCGTTTTCTTCCCCTTAGATTGTATTTGCCAGACCCAAATGACCTAAATAGTGAATATATGATTTGTGGCACATGGGAGAACTGTTTTTACAATCGCACCTGGGGATGACTGAGTATTTCGACTCGAATAACATAAGGTAGGAACAAACAGTAGGGTTATTGCAATATTGATAATAGTGCACTATATTTACATAAATATGTTCAATAAAGTATAGAGCGCAAATACAAAAGAAAAAAAAAACAAGTATCACCACGCTTTACATAAGAACGAAAAGATACACATACAAGCAATAAATCAAACATCAAATAAATGAGTCTTTACAACACAGGAAGGTTGTCAGGTTGGGCATGACGGATATGGTTGAGGGAGTTTATTCAGAGAGACGGTCAGCCACAAGAAGCTTTATACAAGTTTGAATGGTGCGGATTATGAGTAAACAATTGAGAAAGCCTGTGTTCGTAAGAACGCGACGAGTCACTTTTACAGGAATTAAAGCTGAATGGGTTGAGCGTGTATATTTGTTGAATCCAGGAACTGGATGGATCATTATAGGTAACAGTGGGAGTTCACGAGGAGGAGGCGAGCTTTGAAGATGATCTTGGCCGTACCGTTCTTAGGCTTTGAACGTCGTTTATGTATTTTGATGTAATAACATAAAACAGCGAGTTGGCATATTAAATCTAACACGATAAGACAGTAATGTAAGGCAAGACTAAGAAAGTGAGAATGAGGAGGAACAGGAACAGGGGAAGAAACAGAGCTGGAGAAGGGGTTAGTCGGGCAGTTAAGCATGGAATAGAGTGATGATTTTTTTCTATTTGCTTTATTCAACACTATCACATTTCCTGTACTTTAATCTTCATCTTGATTTTTTTGGTCGACGATACCTAAATGGAGGTCACAAGAAAATATTAAACAATACTAAAAGTAACTTACGCTTCAATTACTCCATTTAGTTTAAAAGAAGAAGAATGTGATCTACAGACTGTCCAAAAAGGCTATTACAAGTAAAGATGTAATTTTTGGCCAAACAACTTAAGTTCATTTAACGAAGGTGAACTGGTCTTTTAGAAATGTTCCAGGTGTCATAGATTTTTAGTAGGTTTGTAGTTTGGGGGTCTGGTTCAGGATAGTTATGGACCAATTAATGAGAACACTTGAAAACCCCGTTTGCACTTTCCACAGATCACAAGTTTATTTACCATAAAATTAGTACAATAATTCTAACATATTGATCTTAATTGCCCAAAACATGAAGCGATAAGGAATCCCCGACCGTCCGTAAGTGGATCTTAACAGATGCGTGGGACAAACACAGAGAAGGAACCCATGATCACCGCAGGCTCTGTTTGACATTGGAAACATTTAGATTGCGTTGTTACAATCCCCTGGTGTTGTACAAACAGGCTGGCGCAGTACTTCTGCACTAACACATCAAAACAAGGGCCTCCAAATTTCTCGCTGCTTGGCCTGGAAGCCAGTGAAGACGGGCAAGATAGGGTGATATACGATCGCGCCTGCGTATTCCAAATATCAAGCGGGCCTCTTGTTTTGAATGCGTTTTGGATCTTTTGGAGTTGTGCTCAGTTGATCCAGCATGCATGAGTTTCATAATCAAGGTGAAAATTGCCGAGTGAGAAATTATTTGTTACACCTAATGACAAAAATAATCCGAGATGCTTCCAACCAACAGTGCTATTTCCTCGTCTCCAGAGTCACACGTAGAGGTGTAATAAAAAAAATAGTAACTGTTTTGAGGGGCACATGTGCCCTAATTCATCCAAAAACATGTTTAAGATGCTTGATTTGACCAGGTGATGATGGAATCAATATCTTATTTAACTGCATGTAGGTAGTAGTTCATGGGGGGGAAATTATTCAATAGTTATGTTTTTATGATCGAAATCGGAAATTGAGTACATGTCCATTTATTTGTATGTTTGAATATCATTCTTTACGGGACCCCTTAATGAGTTTCAGCCGGAATATAATTTGTAGGCGAGATGTTTGAAGACCCTGTGTTGCAACTTGAGCTAACTTATCAAATATGTGAAGGTATGAAATTAAGCAGGAAACATAAAAATGCGTTACATAAATACATAAATTCTTTTACTTTTTATTTAAAAGGATTATCGAATAGTGAACCGAATGGGGCGATAATAACCATTGAATAACGTGGCTCCGGAGCCATTAAAAGAGAGACGGGTGAAGAGGTAACAGTCCTTCAAACATAAAAACCTCGATGACATAAGTGTTACCATTTAGACAGCCAGCCGGATGGGTTGTGGTAAATCCTTTGTGTTTCTAATAATTAGCACTTATAATGTGTATTGTTTGAGTATAACAAATAATTTGCTCTATTTTTATCGAAAAGGACTTTCAGGAAAGCCCGTAATCCAAAGTAATTGGAATAATAGTCTTATTATGTTTAAACCGAACAACATGTGCAATGTGTGGTTAAAACCATAGTATCTTTCCTTATCGACATCCACATATTGGGAAGTCAACTTAACCAGACTTGGAGGACCGGTAGATCAAATAACCAACTATTATAAACAAAATTGGTGTTCATCGGGGGGGGGGGGGGGCTAGGGGAAACCAAGTGTAAGTTCAGATAAATATTCAAATCAATAACGGTCTGGTCCGCGCAATACACGGCAACATTTTCTTGAAATGAAGTTAAAATTCACCTCAAGTTCTTTTTCCCAAGATCAGTGGACAATGGATATGTATAGACTTCAGGAAAGCACGAGCTAACGATCTACAGGGCCCGGTATGCGAAGTCATTGTTTTTATAGCCAGGTGTTATCACCTCGACCTCCACGATTCGGGTTGAGTTACAAATACCCGTCATCTTTCACAATACGACACAGTTACATTATAATATAGGTCGTTGACACTAGAAGTTCTTCTGAAAAACGCTTTACTTGCTTTGGTTGGTACATTGAATAAAAATGAAGGGTAAGCAATAAGTTCTGCCATAGCAAAATTTGTCAGTGATGTTTGTTCGTCTTCTTCCTTTTCGAATATAATATGATGAAAAATATGGTCAAAGTTAATTGAACACGGCCCTATAGAAGATTTATTTATTTGTGAATGAGGATAGTATTTTGTGCTTAACGTCATTGAAACAAAAGTTTTTCGTCTAATCGGAAAGTGGTAACACTGAATCCTTTTCAAAACCCGAGACAATTACAATGGTCCCATGCTCCCAGATGAAAAGGAATCTGACGTAGTGTTTTCTTTCTCCAACGCTACCTTGCAGTCAATTTGATTATCTTTAGCTCCATTGTTTTTGCTGAGTTTTAGTGTACCATTGTTCACTGATATTGGGGAAATAAATTGACGTGACATTTATTCAGTTTCAAGAAAATGTGTCCGTTTTTATTTGCAGGAACAGACGGTTATATGATTTTAATAATATATATGAATTTGGTTTCCCATTTGGTTTTAGATTTGGTTATTTGTTTTTGAATCATTAAACTGTGCCAGCTCTCACCTTGTTGACATCACTCTCTAAGATGTCGACGTGTCAAAAAATTTGTCATAATTCAATATTCACGTATCTCATCTCACTCATAGCTCCTTTTTTGAGAAGCTAATTGGGAAGATAAATATCACTGCTGCATTGGTCCCAATCCTAATGTCGACAATGGAGTGAGGAATCAGCTCGTCGTCCTTCTTATGTACGATGGGCCTTTAAAATGTATTACGTTACTTTGATAATTGGCACAAATCAAGTGTCTGTGGAGAAAATATGGGGGCCGGAAATTTGATCACCTGTGTTTGGCCTCGTTCAAGTGCTTTGGTTACACCCTCGCCTTTCTACTTGGATACACATTGGGGTCTGACGGAAAAAGCTGCAGAACAGGTTCCGAAATTTTATAAACCCAACTTTCTCATATCGTTATCGGTGCGTGTTCCGATCGTCCTTGGGACCCCCCGATTTACCCCGAATTAGTATCGAGTTGATATCAATGAATGACAGGCCCGTTTTTATCATTGTCGTCCTGAAATGGGAGCCCTCAAATCCATTTCATTCCATTTAACAAAAAACCACGAATGATGTTACCCATCAATATTAGCAGCAGTATTGATAGTTCTTTTCAATGTGCATTATTGTTTCTACCATCAAAACCGAAGTTGTTTCCCCACGGTACTTGATTTCGGTTTTGTGCAAGTCCACGCTCTCATAGTAAGTAGAGAACACGATAAGACATAAATCGGAACAAGCCACCTTTAATACATAGCCATCAAAATGATGGATTCAAAAATGTGACGTGATATTTACAATCTTTATTATAAAGTCTTGGCTTTTGATACCGTTTTAAGCATCCGATTTGGTTGGGGCAATCAGAAATATGGGTAATATCCAAAGAGGGTCTAATCCAAATTTTCCCACTTTTTCACCAGAATGGGAATAAATTAACACAATCGAATTTGTGAAGTTGATAGGAGTAGGGGTGGAAGAAGAGTGGAACTCGTTAATTGATCGAAAATGATTTAAATTCATCCATCATACAAATAATCTTGAATCTTTTTTCTTGGGGGGTTAGTAAGACCATGGTCGGGGTGCAGAAACATCTAAAATAATAAAGAAGTCCTAACAAACAAGAACCCACACTTGTAGTTGGAAGCCACAAGAGAGTCCTTGTAAACTAATATCGGTCGACCAAATTAGGGCATATTTTCGCGCATAGCTCCACAGCAAACATCCTTTAGTCCTAGATTTTACACATGTAAATGACAAAAAATAGTAGCTTTCGGCTGATCTCAAATTTTGACCTCCTTCGGTAAAATCTGGGACCCCGGGACGAGCTATTACGATCGGACCATGGTCCTTTAAGGTTTGAAACACGCGTCCTACAAATCCTTTGGAGCTTAAATTGCCAAGCGAGTAAAACCCTATCATTAGTTGTTTGCTATTTTTTTTTGTTTGTTTTTTATTTGCTTGATTCGTAGCTTGACTAACTATCCTCTCGATAATCTAAATTAGGTAAATCACACATCAAATTAATTGAACGAACATACATATAACAATAAAACAAAAAAACAACCTAAATTTTAAAAATATTGTTTATGTTACTGCTACACCGAGAGGCGTTCAGAAAATATTTTAGCTACACTCTTTATTTAATGCTAATATAGCTGGGCAACATTTTTTATAATGTAAATACTTTATGCATGATTTCATTAATCACTGTTTTTACAGCTGTCAAAGTGACACCTTCATTCTTATTTACGGATAGTTTCCTGCACTCTATATTCAAATTAATCTGAAATTCAGATTTTCCGTATACTGCTCTTCGATTG